>JAWZSL010000121.1:0-224080 GCA_034769285.1 Lutjanus argentimaculatus
CAGCCGTGCAATGGAGAGGAATTACTCTCGGCAACAAGACGACTATTTCGCCGTCAAGTTGAACGAATTCGGGGTACGTTTTGCTAGCACTGGTTATCAGCATTAGCATGGTTATCATTTAATAATTTAATAATGTCTAATGTTAGTTCCTTGATGTTACCGTTTGCTGGCTCCTTGTAAATAATGGGCCAACGTTACTTTTTTTGCTCGGTTAACGTAACTTGCTTCAAAGTTACGTTACTATTAAGTTATTTGCAGCATAATTTACTGGCCTGGCCTAATGCACCGGGCGCATAAAATATTTTCCTATTACTTTTTTAACCTGAAATTAATACAGTGTCTTCAAAATGTGGCTACCAAAGTAGATAATTAACTAACTAACGTTAGTTGCAGGGGCGTGTAGTAACACATTACAAGTAACCCAAATGAGTACGATTTTTTTCATGCTAGAAACATTTTAGCCAAGTCTGACTGTTGTTTGTGTTTACAGGAGGATCTCGTGGTCGCAGGGAAAATCCTATTTGGCAGGCAAACCTTTTCCTCCTTCCCGGACCAGATAAAGAGATTCTGCCCTCCACATCTGAACTTGCCGAACTTGCGATCACAAACATGGATTAGGTGAATGCGAGATTGAAGCACATAAGAATTGAGTGTTTACTTTGTTTATCTTATTTACTTTAAAAGCGTATTATGCCAAGAGATTGATGCAAGGTTTATCCAGTTGTTTCTTGCAAAAAAACATGGAATGAGCTGCTTTGAATTTTATGTTACCCTGAGCCTGTCCTGTAACTGGTCCCGTTGGCTACTTACTGGCTCTATATTGGGAAACATTTGACTGTGTTAAATACATTTAGCATTAGCTTTAATACAAACTTGTAGAGCTGTCTCTTTCATGCATTTTCATAACACTTTCCATGTAGCCATTTTAACAGTTACACTCTTCCAACGCTTTCTCATCCCAAGGCATCAGCTATCTGTTGAAATTAGTCAATGATGGGATGTGGTTATGGTTAGTGTGAGTATCGGGGTGGTGTACTCACAGGCCAAGCCAGACCATATATGTTAATGTTTTTTAACATATTATCAGGGTTCATATGGGTGCTGGAAATCCTTGAAAACACTTGAATTTTAATTCAAGATATCTTTAAAATGGAATTAGGGATATCCATAATTCAGATGTAGATATCTGCAATGTGAGTTGTGGATATCTGCAATTTAATTACGGATATCTGTAATAACAAACCCCATACACATGAATGGGGAAAGTGACGTCATTTGTCCTAGTAAGAATTACATTGTGGATATCTGAAATGATAATTGTGTAGAGGAAGAATGATTTTGTGGATATCTGAAATGTTAATTTTTAATAGGAAGAAATGAATTACGGATATCTGCAATACATATCCTGCCTAGCTATTAAATGTTAAAAAGGCTTGCCATACATTTAGGATGTGTGACGAGTCGAGTGTCATTTTTTAAGTGACGTCATTTCGGATATCTGCAATTCTGTTTCGACAAGTCAAAATTGAATTACAGATATCTCTAATTGTACTTTTGACTAGTCAGAAGGAAGTTATAGATATCTTTAATGAAAATTCTTACTAGTCATAATATAATTACGACTAGTCAAAATGAAGTTATTGATATCTAATGTTAAAAGGGCTTGCCATACATGAACCCCGTAACTGAGATTTAAAAAAAAACTAAAAAAGTCACTCAGTCAATCAATGGACAATGACTGTCCAATGAGATCCAGGTATCTCTAAAAAGTTAAAAAAAAAACAGACTTTTTTTCAGTTGTTGGGACTAAAAAGTACAGTATTTGCCTCTGGGATGTAGTGTGTGAAAGCATTAAGTTGGATTAAATGGAACTCAAGTAAAGTACAAAATGTTAATTTAATGTATTGAGACTGACTGATGATTTATCAAATATTGAATTTAAAACCAAACAATTGATTAATTAGGCAGCAGAGCCAAAGCTCAGTGTTATGGTTTAGTATTTTCTACATTTTATATATTCTAAAATGTGTCATATATGTTAATGCCAATATTCCAAGGTTAGTTAGGGATTAAGGTTACATGATATATTCCATATTTTCTGCCTTCATTTTAGAGCCCTTTTCTACTTAGTTCCAAATAATCTGCCAACTACACACGAAGAGCGTTTTATTTTGAAGTCCCCTGACTCCTCCCTCTACTTCCGTGTTTGCGTGCCTGTCCTGCGTGTTGCTGTTCTCGCCTTTGCTGCAGACTTCGGAGTGTGTAGTGGCCACTGTTTTGTGACAAATAATCATGTCTCTGGAGGTGGAATCCGCAGAGTAAGTGCTACAGTCAATTACTCGTAAATCAGTTTCATTTCTTTAACAAGTTGCCGGCTAATAACTCAACACTTGCTCATATTTTCTGTCACTGAGGCCTGTCTCATCCTTTGCTGTAATTCACTAGCGTTAGCGCGCTAAGCTAAGCTAACAAGCTAACTTAACAGACATTGCAAAACGTCAGATGTGTTTTTTTTTTTTTTAGCGAAGCAATGATGCTTTCAGTCTGAAATGTTTCCGTGATATTTAAAGTACATTTTCAGCACTTTTCTACGGAGTAACGGTAAACAGAATTGAAAATCAGTTGAATTAAAATAAGTTAGTGTTAGCGTTAGCTGCCACAGACTGTGCTGTGACGGAGACACAGCTGACGACACGTTTTCACACTTTCAGTTCAGTTGATTATTTATATTACTGTTGTTAAATGATTCACTCACATCTAACTTAACACCGTATTTAACACATTACAGTTTGAATTGCTTTAGCTGAGCTATCTTGTGATCTGTGTTTATCCAAAAATGAGATGTGTGTTGTCAGGATTGATACAAATGCAATCTTGTGAAATACTTTGGCTCCATTACAAAAAATACTTAAGTTAGTAAATTAAGTAAAAAAAAAAAAAAAGTCAAAGATAAGATAAAATATACAATAATACAAATAAAATATTGTGTAAGAAAAATAAATAAAACAGATAAATATAGAAAGCAATAAAGTTTACATACAGTCTTGTAGAATATTGCAGAGTTTGAATTGTACTTGTGTGTTGTGTGTGTGTGTGTGTGTGTGTGTGTGTGTGTTATAATTTGTGTACAGTTATTGTTTCAGTATTGCCCAAAGGGTTGGTTTGCACTTGTGTCTATGTTAGGGCCAAACATTAGGGCCCTAGAATAATATCACAGTATTTAAGGATATGCTGGGAAAATGATATTCTTGGCGATATGACAAAATATTTAAAAAAAACTTTTTTTTGGTTTAGAACTGACAGTAGTTGTTGAGCTCACAGGATTTTTGTCTCTCCGTGTTC
Organism: Lutjanus argentimaculatus; assembly: GCA_034769285.1. Lineage (NCBI taxonomy): Eukaryota > Metazoa > Chordata > Actinopteri > Lutjaniformes > Lutjanidae > Lutjanus > Lutjanus argentimaculatus. The sequence goes on from JAWZSL010000121.1 coordinate 3,343, forward strand.
TCAGTGCCTCTGCTTTAGGTGGTGATATTAGTTTGTTGTATCCCTCCTTTTTGTTGTTGCAGTCTTCTTGCACCTCTTACGTGTTACTAATTTTTAATATAAGTATGATATTTTGTAATAAACTCACTTCCACACTTCTTACCTTTTGGATCGAACCCCTCCACTGTAACATTGCCATTATCACAGTTTTTATCTTTAAAAAATTCCAAATTCCAGTTCCAATATTATGACTAATAGAATATGGTACACCCCTAGTCTGTGTATGTGTGTTGAATGACCTGAGTAATTCGTGTTTTCCACAGCGTGATCCGTCTGATTATGCAGTACTTGAAGGAAAATAATCTGCACCGGACTCTAGCCACCCTTCAGGAGGAGACCACAGTGTCCCTGAACACTGTGGACAGTATCGAGAGCTTCGTAGCAGACATTAACAGCGGCCACTGGGACACTGTCTTGCAAGCCATTCAGTCCCTCAAGCTGCCAGACAAGACCCTGATAGATCTTTATGAGCAGGTGAGATTTGGATAAATTTGGTCTACCATTCTGGAATCTGATCACCAACGTTAAAGCTGCATCTACCATTAGTAGATTCAATCATTATTGATTGAAAGGAAATTAATGGAAAATTATTTTAATTGTTTCAGTCATTTTTCAAGCAAAAATGTCAAACATTTGCCAGCTCCAGCTGCTAAAGTGTGAAGATTTACTGCCCTTTTTTAGTCATTTATGATTGAAATGAAGATGCTCTGAAGACGTCATATTTGGCTCTGAGAAATTGCGATGAGCATTTTTCACAATTTTCAGACATTTTATAGGCTAAACAATTACCGATTAATTGTGAAAGTAATTGGCAGATTACTTTCACAATTAATTGCAGATTAGTTACAGCCATGTTTGCATCGTGCTCATGCTGGATTTTGAGACCCCCTGCATTCCCAGTGCATCCATAAGTTGTTTGAGGAGACATAATATTGCATATTTTGTTTTCTCCCTTGAGTGCCTTTTCTTCTACCTCATGAACTTAATTCACCAGGTGTTTGATGGTATAATGTCTCAGTTTTTGCTGTCATTGAACTCACCAGTTTTGCCATTGAACTGCTTATCTCTAGCTTTTACTCTTCTTGTTGTTTGTGTAATGATGTGTTGCCTGTTCTTACTAATCCTTTCTTAAGGCGAACGTTCTATTTTATCATTTTTTAAGGCAAAGCAAATTTATTTTATAGCACATTCCAACAACAAGGCAATTTGAAGTGCTTTACATAAAACATAAAAAGCATCAAAATGTAAAAGGAACAAATAGAGAGTAAGACATCGTGTGTTTGTCATTATTGCTCATATCAACAGATCTTTCAGTGAAAAGAACCTAGTGGATCATGCCTGATCTGAATGTGTGTGTTGTTTCACGACCAGGTGGTGTTGGAGCTGATCGAGTTGAGAGAGTTGGGTGCAGCCCGTTCCCTCCTCAGGCAGACCGACCCCATGATCATGCTGAAACAGACCCAGCCAGAGAGATACATCCACCTGGAGAACCTGCTGGCTCGCTCTTACTTCGATCCCAGAGAGGTGAGTCCAAACTAAATTTGGAATAAGATGCAGTCTTTGCCCATCCATGTTCATCCAATGACTTTAGCATCATTTGGGCATTTTGCTTTTGGTTTCTAACAGCAAAGACCCTCCAGCTGGTTCAAAAAGGCATGTTTTGTACCTGTGTTTTAGGCAGAAGCACAGAGAGACTCTAGTACCGGATGATCACATTTCATATTGCTGGAAGAAGCAAATTCTCTTTTCCCCCTCTAAAATCAGTATCTGTTTTAAAAATCCTATATCCGTCAGGCTCTAATTTACTGTAAACTGCGGAAGACACTTGTTCTTGCAACAGGAAATACTAAATTAATTTAAAATCCAACTGTTTCTACTTTTATTTATTTATTTTTTGAAGTGTAAACAGGTTCAAATAAGCCTTACTTTTGCACAAACTACTGTTTAATGGAATTCTCCATCTTCATGAGAACAATAAATGGAAATGTAATACAAAACGATCTGCATCTGTATTCAGATCTCATATTGGCTAAAATCTAAAAGTCACAGAAAGAGAGCATCTGAAAGAAGAAAAGAAGTTGCGTGGCGTTTCTGATGTTTGTGTTTCGTGTTGTCCAGGCGTACCCAGACGGCAGCAGTAAGGAGAAGCGCAGGGCAGCCATCGCGCAGGCCCTGGCAGGGGAGGTCAGCGTGGTGCCACCCTCTCGTCTCATGGCTCTGCTGGGACAGGCAAGTGATCCAGACTACAAATAGAAAAAACAATTTGCATCTTACTGTTACATCTTCGTGTCTCTTGATTTATATCCCCACATATACAACTTATGCTACCACCCAAGTAAAGTGCTGATGTTGCTTTTGCCTCTGTCTGCCTTCTTCTCTTTAGTCTCTGAAGTGGCAGCAGCATCAGGGGCTCCTTCCTCCTGGTATGACTATCGACTTGTTCAGGGGTAAAGCTGCAGTCAAAGATGTGGAGGAGGAGCGCTTCCCCACCCAGCTCAGCAGACACATCAAGGTACCCTCGCTGTCCCAAATTATGGGTCGCAGAATGCGACATTAGACATTAATGGGCCGCTTCACTGTTCCAAACTGTGTTCAGCCAGGCATACTACCATTTTAATTTCACACTTCCTGGAGTCATGGTAAATTTGAATCACTTAAATGTTTTAAGTGTTCTTGCGTGACTTGTTTTTCTTCCCTGCACAGTTTGGTCAGAAATCTCACGTGGAGTGTTCCAGATTCTCCCCTGATGGTCAATACCTGGTCACTGGCTCTGTGGACGGTTTCATCGAGGTCTGGAACTTCACCACCGGCAAAATCAGAAAGGTAGCTGATCCAAAATAAAGGGACATAAACCAGATTTGCTGTTCAGTTGAATATAGCAAAATGACTCCTGCTGACCTGAAATAATTGTATGCATTGTGTCCTACAGGATCTGAAGTACCAGGCTCAGGATAACTTCATGATGATGGACGATGCAGTGTTGTGTATGTGCTTCAGTCGAGACACAGAGATGTTGGCCACAGGAGCTCAGGATGGAAAGATCAAGGTAGACTAGAAACTTCATTTTCTCTCACTGCTCTAAATCTGTTACTTTTACAGCTAAATCAGCAGAAGTTAACTGAACAGAGTCTCTTTTAAAGAAAGACTTGTACTCACCAAACATCAGCCAATGAAGTGCTGCTTTATAGCTGGTAAAAAAAAAAAAACATGAAAACAACCTTTTTGTCAGACTGTCAATACATGGTGTGTTTTTTGGATGAGGTGCAAAAGGCTCAGGAACAGTGATACTCTTGCATCCTGCAGCCCAAATCTGGCCCTTGGTGGGGTGCCGGGTGGCCTGATGAAAATAAATTGATTCACAGTTTTTCACAGGAAGGAGGAACACATGCAGCAGTTTTGTAATGATGGGATAAATGAGGCAGGTAGTAACAGAGAATGCTGATCTTTGTGTGATGGCCTTTCAGGCCGTGCAAAGTGTAGTAGGATCACACAGTGAGCTCTGCAGGGGACGACACATAATAGCTGAAGAGGAGCAAAAGTTACACAAAAATCAAGATAATTCTCATCTAATAAATGTGTGTTTCATACATAAAGAGCCTAAATCTTAAATCTAGTAGTTAATGTTTATGAATCATTCCAACATTTCAGTGATTGCATGATGGCAGAGTTTTCTCTGCTGTTTAATGTTGTATAAACTCTTTCAAACATTACCAAAGCATTAACAACCTAAATGCAGTTGCAGTTATAAAATACACTAAAATGTCTGATTTATCTGTCAATCCTCTCTCCAAGTTAATTTAGTTAATAAGTCAGTTTATTTGAAGACAAAGAATTTCAAAGAAAATTGGGTTGTGGGTTGTAGACTATGTGCTTATTGATTATTGCACATTGGACTATGGAAATAAAACATTTGTATAATTGAAAGGCAATGCTTGGAGTCCAAGCTACAATATTGAATTCTATTATTTCCAGTCAACATAATCTTCTGTATTTGCATAATGACGATCGCCTGCAGACACAGTGTTGCGAAGAACAAATTAAAATAAGTCTGTGTGTGTTTTTGTGTAGGTGTGGAAGATCCAGAGCGGTCAGTGTCTGAGGAGGTTTGAACGCGCCCACAGTAAAGGAGTCACGTGTGTCAGTTTCTGTAAAGACAGCAGCCAGCTCCTCAGTGCCTCCTTCGACCAGACGATCAGGTAAGCTCACCTGACCATTTATTCTTCTTCCAAACTTCAAGGAGACAATTGGTTATTTTAGTTACTTGGGCACCTGTGCACTTTACTTAACATCTTTTTTAGTATTAATCTGCTAACATGTAGCAGTACAGTCATGGGAACCCACAGGTGGTCATTTGAGTGGGTCTCCAATAAGATTTGTGTTCTTTGACAAAACTGTTTAATCAAAACTAGATATTTTTGTACAGACGTCTGCCTTCTTCAGTATAATGGGACTGAAAGGTACTTGCCTTGTGGTGCTCAAAACAATACATTTGAAAAATTCAAAACCAGTGTCTCTTTTCAAAAATCATGACCTGGTTACCTAAGATAATCTCCACACCGCCACTCGAAACTACATTCTTTTCTATTAGAAAATAGTTCCTGCATGAAACTGCTCACAACAAAGTGTATGGATTATCTTGAGTACCAGGTCATGATTTCTGGAAAGAGACACTGTTTTGAGAGACCAGGGGAAAATATTTTTTTTTGTTTTTTATTTATAATATCATAATTATGTGTATGTTAATGTAAAATGCAACATACACATTAATGCAGCAGAGATATTAACCCAAAAACATCATGTCTAATAGTAAAACAGTGAAACTGTAAAGTAAAACTGACTGGCACCATTTTACTGCAATACTGCACTACTCTCTGGAAAAAACTATTAAAATCATGATGATGTGACATTTGTCGGGGTTGTTTTCTTACATTTGGAGAACAAGATGCATAGGCCAAGCATCTCTGCAGCACTAAAGTACTTCATTATAATTCTGTTTTGTCACACGTTTTTCCTTTATCAAAACATTGCTGCTTCTGGAATTTGGATGTCGCACTTGGCCATATTACAATTTTGATAATACTTCATTAATTGTGCAGCCCAAGCAGCACCCAGTGGAAACACTGAAAACTTGAATATGACAGTATGGTAATCTGCTATATGGCACATTCATTGTTATTTGAATATTATTATTCATATATATAATAATATGGATTTATTGTCCACAATGTAGCATTATCAGGGAAAATGTAAGGTCCATCCCTTGGACATGTCAGTCGTTTACTGAATCAAAGACACACAATGCCTTTATCACAGCATCACTGACCATGTATTAAATTCTTCACATTGCTAAAGAATCCATGGACTGAAGTCAGGTAAAACTCTTAAGGAGTTCCGCGGTCATTCTTCATTTGTGAACGAGGCTACCTTCACTCCAGACGGCCACCACATCATCAGCGCCTCTTCCGACGGTACAGTCAAGGTGAGCGAAGCTGCTGCAAAAATAAAACGTATCTTCTCTTTTTTTTTTTTTTGAAACTACATGGTAAATATCTGTGTGTGTGTGTGTGTGTATGTCTTTAGCCATGTGTGTCTCACCCCACTGTGTTTGACCTGCTTCAGGTGTGGAACGTGAAGACAACTGAGTGCACCAACACTTTTAAGCCTCTGGGCACGTCAGCCGGCACCGACATCACAGTCAACAACGTCATCCTGCTGCCCAAGAACCCAGAGCACTTTGTAGTGTGTAACCGGTCCAACACGGTGGTCATCATGAACATGCAGGGACAGGTCAGTTCAAATCAGTACCAGAGCACAGCAGAGTTCCTGTGCAGTGTGGAAAAGAATGAAACTTGACTTGAGTAATTTCAAGGTCTGGATAAGTATGGAGAAAAAAAAAAAAAGAGAGACTTTGGAAAAATATTTGTTTTTTCAGACTGTTGCACACCTTCTCTGTTTTCTAAAATATAAAAATTCTGATTTTAAAGTGATCTTACAAGCAGAGTGTTTTTTTCGTGACCCTTGGAGCAGGCAGCCAGTGCAGGCAATGTCAAAATAACAGGCCTACGTCACATGAGGAAAGCGTAAGCTCTACCTCAGCCTCACACACACATTTTTGCCAGTGACCAGTTGCAAAGTAATGTCAGAGGCCCCAAATCATGCTTTAAACGATTTTAACTGCAAAAGTTCTGATCAGTCAGGAATAGTCGTGGTTTTAAATCTTAACAGATATTTATAGACTCTCTTGACTAAAACTCACACAAAGCTTAATTCACGTTTACAATAATTAATTGCACATTTACAATCAGAGAGACAAACTCATTAAATTATGTGTAAATTATTATGAGTGTACCTGAGGCCGCCAAAATTGGGCTTTTACGACCAAAATTTTATCATCAAATAGCTCGAGAGGCCCCCTAGCTGGCTACTTCACCCACTGGCTGACTTCTCTGTATTCCTCAGGAAAGTACTGTTTATGAGTGATGCAGTGATGAAGTTATTACAAAAGTAAATGTACCATCTTTTCTGCGTAAGGAAAACTAGGGCTGGATGATTTTTTTCTCAATTAATCTATTTAGATAATGGCAAAACATGTTGATCACTGTTTCCCAAAGCTCACAAGGACGTCTTCAGATGTCTTGTTTTGCCCACAACCCAAACATATTCACTTAAATATCGTAGAGGACTAAACCAGAAAATATTCACATTTAAGAAGCTGAAAGCAGAGAAATTTTACTTTATTCCTTTAAAAAAACATACTCAAACTGATTAATCGATTATCAAAATAGTGATTGACAATCCCAGATATAAAGCTTGGTTGGTGAAGGATTCAAAATGGGTTAAGAAAATGAGATGTAAAATATGGCTGTAAAAATCTGCAGAGAAGTCTGCAATGGAATAGAAAATGTGTAGGAGCCCTGAGCACAGTGTTCTTCTGTGATTGCTTGTAGGAGCAACAACAGGTTGCTGAAAGCAGCTCATGAGCCGTTACATAAACTGGTTTGTGTGGTTTGTTTGTTGTTTATTGTAGCAATTTTGTATTCAGTGTTTTTCTCTTAAATATTGAACAATAAACACAGAATATTGTAGTTTTTTTTTTAAGGTGTTTGCTTATGAAACTGAACCTGCCTACCTGCCTTCCCTTTTACATGCGTGCTTTGTGTGTGTGTTTGAATGCACTTTGTGTCTCTCGCCGCGCAGATCGTGAGGAGTTTCAGCTCCGGTAAGAGGGAGGGTGGTGACTTTGTGTGCTGCACCCTGTCGCCCCGCGGCGAGTGGATCTACTGCGTGGGTGAAGACTTTGTGCTCTACTGCTTCAGCACCGTCACCGGCAAGCTGGAGAGAACGCTCACGGTACGTTGTTGCACTCAGGAGCGCAGATCAAAGTGTCCAAAAATACCTCCTCTGCCTCTGCTACACAAAGGTCTGAGTGTCGAGTTTTGATTTTAGTCTTAGAGGTGAGAGTGAAGCTCTTACTGTAAGTCACTCCAAGCAATGAAAAAATCTCACCTTTTATGATCTGTGCTGGTTTTCTAGGAGAGCTGCAGAGGTCGCATAACTTTTTGTACTTAATGTGTTTTTTGTATGTTTGTATATTCAGTATAATGCACCAGTATTATCACTTACCAGCAAATACTAAAGTCTATGCACCATTTCTGTTAATAATTCAAGTCTTATTACACAGGTTAACACAATGCAAGGGTGACATTTGGGATATTACGAGTATATAAATCTTATTATGGACACTGTGTACAGTTAGTACTAGAATACTACAACAGCTGTGTGTATGAAGACTAGTTTATGCGTACATTTAAATAAAGAGCAAGGAAGTCACACTGCCAAGGGTTTAATTCCTCAGATCAAATGAACAATTAGTGTAGCTAGAGATGTACACACTAATGTTGCGCTATTATGTTTTGGGTAAAAAATAATTACCACAAAAACACTGGGCCTCATGCAAGAACCGCTTACAGATTTGTTCTTAAGTGGTGCATGCGAGTGATTTAAGAGAACTTGTGGGATTCACCAATTTGCTTGTATTTTGAATTTTCTTTCACATACTGACCTGTCGTAGAGTCATGTGCAGTCAGTCTGCTGTTGTCCAGACTGAAGTTCTTCACTAGTGACTGTATATTTCATTAGTTTGAAGACATTTTGAGTTTGAAAAATAAATTACACTTCATAATCATGTCGACATTATCCTGTTTGACTACATTTCAAATTATAATATAATTATAAACTTAGATATAAAGCCCATCATCATTCATTCAGTGATCTGTTATCACCTGCTGTCAGGTGTATTTTGTTCTCTGTCTCCATGATGAAACATTCCCCTTAAATCTTTCCTCTCACTGCAGTCATCGATCGCCCCTTACTGTGGCTGTGGCGAGTCTTGTATGATGTTCTTGTATGAGACCCAGTGTGAGGTTCTTGTGTTCTTTTTGATTTGATGCCCGGCAGTTATTTCAGCATAAGTTCAAAACCTCTGCCAAGGAGGTCATGTTTCCTGTGCTGTTCAGCAGAATTACAGAAAAACTACTGTTCTGATTGTCACTAGTCTTGGTGGAAGGGTGTAGCATGGGCCAAGGAGGAACCTTTTAAATTTTTCATTTTTGTTAACATTGAGAGAGAGGGGCATTTGGCAGGTAAATAGTTTTATTGTTTGCTCAATAAATATCACATTATCACAATTAAAAAAAAAAAAAATCAGTGAAATGAAAATTGTAATGCAAAACTGATCATTTCCACTAATTGTATCACATATCGCAGTTACAGTCAAAACAATGAACAATATGACTTTTAAACCAAATTGTGCAGCCCTAGTGATCCCCCAGTGCCCCTCTATGTAGTCATTGAAGGTATTCTTGGGTCAGTATACTGTTAAAGGGACAGTCACCCCAAAATCATAAATACATATTTTTTTTCCCTCTGGCCTGTAGTGCTGTTTATCTGGTGTGAGTTCTTGAGATGTACTCAAGATAAGACCATGTATTCCATTCCATAACATTTAGCAACTATTTTCTTTCTAGTAGTAAAAAAGTAGTTCTGGTAGAACGAGAGTCTAACAGAGAAAGAAAGTAGTTCCTACATGAAACTGCTCACAACAAGGTCGGTGGATTATTTTGCGTAACCAGGTCATGATTTCTGGAAAGAGACCTTTCTGTTGATAAATGTTTTTTTTTTTTTTTTTGTTTTGTGCTTTGAGCGCGACCAGCCGAATACCATGTAGTTACATTATATTTGAGAGAAGGCAGACATCTCTGTGACCGAGACCTCCAAAACTCTGCAACTTACAATGAAACAATCTAGGTGGATAAACAGCACTACAAGCCAGAGGGGAAAACGTGTGTTTTTGATATTAGGGTGCACTTTCCCTTTAATATCTCTCAAACATAATTTCACAATTTACTGGTGACACCTTCATTGTGCTAGGTATGCATGATTTTATAGTTTTTTTTGTTTTGTTTTTTAACTTTTGAATAAAATAATATCAAGCTGAGAATTTTCTTAGTTTGGCTGTATACTATACAGTTTCCATAACTTTAAATAATTGGTTCCTGCTCACGTCCTGCTCCCCCCTCCCTCCAGGTCCACGAGAAGGATGTGATTGGCATCGCCCACCACCCCCACCAGAACCTCATCGGCACCTACAGCGAGGACGGTCTGCTGAAGCTCTGGAAGCCTTGAGGTGATGAAACCAAACTGAGATTGGATGTTCTCACACAACAGCTGCCCCCCTCACCCTGGACACGGCTCTGCCCCTCTTTGTTTTGTTTTTGTCCTTTCACATCACTGGGGAAACTTTCCCTTTCAGGTCACTTTGAACTGGAGGCTTTGGTTTACGTCTTGATCTCAAGTAACATCACAGGTTTTTCGTATTCAGCCGCACATTTCGCTTTTCAAAAATGTGTACAGGTGATTGAAGGATCTTTTTTGTTTGCCGTTGAATCCACATAGCTGAACATTGGCAGCTAATTTGGCAGTTTTTGTTTTCGAGTGTTTTGCACAGAAGAACCTTATTTACCTGAACCTGCTGGTCTGAGAAACTGTTAAATGATTCAAAGTGTATCGTACAAAGCTACACCACTGACGTAACGTCTGTGCTGTTTATGAATTTGTAAGAATTGGTGTCAGGTTGTTAAAGTGGTGGATCTGATTAAATGTGAACCAGCCATATGATTATTACAAATATTTTGTAACTGTCCAAGACACATCAAGAAAGGTGCTTCCATGCTCATCCAAATTAGTTTGAAAAAGTCCAGTTCGCTCATATATAGTTTGAGTCGTCGTTGAAATGAGTTTTACACACATTCAGTAAGATTCTCTCAACTTCAGAGAGGGGAGGGGAGATGTCACATGTACGAGGTGAGGAGTGTAGATACTCGACTCAGTTCGTCTTTTAAAAATTCCTCTTTTTTGTAAATATATTTTTTATTTGCATTTTGTTTTTTTCCAAGAAGACCTGGTTAAATAGTGTGTGGTTTTGTTTGTTGTTTTGTGTCTTTTTTTCTTCTTTTTTAGGTCCAGTGAGAATTGAATGGCATCACTTGTTTCCTGAAATTATTTTGTTCTTTCAACACGAAGAACCAAATAATATATTCACTTTAACAATGACAAAGTTATTGTCAGGCATTTTTCCCACATTGAGTACATGCATTTCAAATGAAACTTGCTGTATGTACAAATTTCCCATTAATATAATCTTGTCTGTGCCATTAAAGCTGTTTAACCAGAACAGTGAAGTGAGCATCTTTAAATTGTGTTTACCTGTGCTGCTGAAGAACTGAAATATAAACCTGAATCTAAATTTTTAGGATATCAACATTTTTTAGAAGGTTTCAAGAAACAAAGGCACCAGATGTCAATACAATGACCTTTTTGTTGCAACTGAAGACTTTAAAAAATAACTGAATTTCCTGCCATGCATGCTGACTGAGTTTGGTCCCTGAATGAACGCAGGTCAGATGGTTGTTGGTACACAGCTCTGCAGAGAGGAGTGTCAGTTCAGCCAGCAAGACAGATGCCAGCATTTTCATTACATCTGCAAAATAAAAGCATGCATTTGTCACTTTTACCCAGCAATAATTTTGAAATCAGTTCAATTCAAACTTGTACTTCAAAGAGAAACTTAACATGTGATAAATGACCCGTTACTAGATCAATGTAAAAACAAAAATTTGGATTGCAATTTACAATTATTGAGCAAAACACGGTGACTCTGTCAGATGTTTTTAAGATTGTTGTCGTGCCTTACATATGATTTTCTGTTTTACTGTATGGGTGAAAGCAATCATTTAGTGACAGAACCAATGATCATTTTCATTAGTCATTAATTTCCTACATATTTTCTCAAGAAATTGTTTTGTCTAAAAAATATCAGAAAATAAAGAAAATATCCCATTATAATTTTGCAGAGCCAAAGGCGGCATCTTGAAATTCCTTGATTTATCCAACTATACAAGTAAAATTTAAATATATTAATTTTGGTATCATGTGACAAAAAAAATAAATAAATCTTCACATCTGAGAAGCTGGAATCAGAACATCTGGGGTGCAAATAGTTGCAAGTTAATTTACTGTTCAACTAATTTTCAATCTATATTGTTACTCACTTAATTAATTAGCACTCTTTTTCCTTGCTATAATTAATTACACGAAAGGATACTGTACATAAACAGCTTTTATTTTTTAAATCTGTGATGGGAGGTTGTTTTCCCTTTGTGGGTGACTATAGTATAGTAAAAGCAGGTCCGAGAGGTTGAACGAGTGTTTAGAGGGGTTTCTGATGGGGAAGAGTCACTGTGGCAGGAGCTCTACACTTTGTTCTTTTTTTATTCATGCATTTTGGATCATTAATCCACATTTTAGCCAGACCTGGTCATGACACCACTGTTGAGGACTCAGATGCAGGGAAAACCAACACCACAAGATGCGCAACCAATTATACTAAGTTAACAACCAAACCACCCAAAACCACTACAATGCTGAAATGCGGAGTCCAGAAAGACATGAAGAAGAGGAAGGTCCTCTGGAATCAGGTGAGTGGATGTTATTTTATATGTTGGAACTGTAATGATGTTATTTTGTCCCCTGTGGAGACATCTGTGGAACGCTGCACTGTGTCTGTGGTAGTATTTTATATTTTTAACTGTTTTATTACTTTTTCCAGACACAGCCACGTATCATCAGCCATGATGATACATTAAAGTGTGCAGTAATCTGTTACCATGCAATCAAACATATCCACCCTGATAGTAAAGTAACCAGAACTGTATTTTGATTAGTAAAATACATTTTGAGTTTGCATCCTTGAAAAAAAGATTCAACACATCTACAGACTCAGGGTTGCTGGGGTTCTGGGAATAAGAATATATTTGTGTTAAATATTAAAGTGATAGTTTGAAGAGGGGTTGTATGAGGTGCTTGTCAGTAGTCACTGAGACTAATGCACTCTTTCTGCTCTGCATTCAACCACCTCCTCCACCTTTAACCTGATGATATGAAGCTGAACTGCCACTTGAAAATCAGTTCTTTTTATGACATAACTGTAAATTAACCCAATTAATTGGACATTTCTGGTTTGCTTTCTGTTGCAGCTCCACCCTGTGGAATGACAGAGTAGTGCAGTTAATCTCCACAAGTTTCTTTAGAACCGTGGAAAACTTTACTTAAGTTTTTCAACTGACTTCTCACAGATTAGATTTAGATTATCGTGCAATATTACCAAACATTTTACTAAATTTATCTTATGTTTATTATTATCCTATTAAGCACTGGTCTAAGCACCTACTCCTTATTACTCTATTGTTTTTATTCTCATGTTGCTGTTATTTGTGATTCTGGATGTTGGTTGAAAGTCAGCAGATGTTTGATATTAAAAATATCAGAGCTGTTAAACATTAGTCATGAATCATGACAATAAAACAAACAGAATATAAAAAAAATTGAAACTATCTTGATTTTTGCTGAAAAGAAATAAATCATGTTTTTTGGGCCTTAGGAGGTTTAGTTTGTTACAGTTTTATGTATGACTCTGCTAGCTGTCACATTACAGACACATTAAGTTAACCTGTGGAACTTATCCTTCAGAAATCAATGTCGAAACTGTGTTTTATCATTACGGGTCTGTTCTGAAGCTCCTGCTGTAGCTGCTTTCTACCAGCAGATGGCACCATTTCCACTGTTTTCTTCCACACCCCGCTTTTGCATGGATGTAATATCTGTGTGCAGTGAACACTGAACTGGTGATGTGAATATCTTCTGTCTGACTGACATTATTTTGCAAAAATGAATGAATTTTAATTCAGTCATAGTTGATTAAAAATGGAAAATGGATTAAAATCAGGAAAACCTTGATATCAAGGTCCAGTGTGTAAGATTTAGGGGATCTGTTGGCAGAATATGGCAGAAATTGAATATCTTATTCACAGTATGTTTTTATTAGTGCCAGGGTTCTCAAGGTTTGAAAGATTGCCAGTTTAGAGCAACAGCATATGATTGAGAGTTACATGCTGGTCACGGTTTGTGATTGGTCTCATTGTGGAATTTAACTTTAAATTTCTTGGGCACCAAATATTCCATTACAGCATTTTTTCCATGGTGGCATCTTGCTTCCACATTAAACTGCAGGAGTTATACTCCATAAAATGTGTGGTCATAACAGTTATGCAAATATTATATGTGTGTATTTATATTTATTTTAATGTGTAATTATTTTTACTATATTTTGATGATTAATTAATCTAAATTAACCTAATGTGATGGTCCTAGTTTCTAGATTCTGTCTACAATCTTCTCCAGGGTCTTTGAACATTTTTTCATGATTAAATGCAGAGTCAACCTTCCTGCAAAGAGGAAAGCTGGGAGCTTATTATTAATTTATTTTGAAGGCGGTACAGTGGCAAAATAATTGCAGTCAATCAGGTGCCACCCACATGCAGAAAAATAAAATATTAAGTTCTAAATTCATTTTGGCACCAAATTTTTAAAAATGAGATATCAAACTGAATTCTTGCTTTTGTTTCTGTTCACTAGAAAAAGGAAACAAAAATATGAGTTGTCTTCTAATTTCTGCCACTCTCAATTTCAGTCAAAAATCCACTGATAGTACCACTGATATTAATTTGGTTTCCAGTGATGGTCAAACTGTTTACCTTCTCTACCAGTAGATGGCAGTATGACTATTTATGTGAATACCTGGTTTGTTTCTTTAATTGTTTGCTTTTATTTGCCAGCAGTTCTCCATGTTGTTGATATAGATGTATTTAATTCTGTTTATTTCATTTGGTATTTGATTTTTAGAGTTTTTTGCAACCTAGTCATATACAGGATATATATTTATGACCTGCATGTCACTGTGTTCTAACTCTGCTGTCTGCAGCTCTGATAACAAATTCTATCAGAAATGTAATAATGTTTACTATTCGGTCTAAAGAATAATTTACCACTGTAGACTGTGTGAACACTTTTAGGAGTTGACTGTATAAGACCTTGTTTAAAACCAAAATATGAATAATTATATTATCCCATACATAAATCTGATATATGACAATATATGTAAACTACATACACAATATATCTGTCATTGTATGTCTCATATACTGCATATGCACATAGAAGTGATGTACATATAAGCTCCCATACGTGCGTATATGTCATATACATTTTAAAATATAGAGTATAAGTCTTTGTGTAGCCTCAAAATGTCACAATAGCTGTATATTACATAAATATAAAATCTGTGGTGTCAAAGACACTTTCATGACAAATCATTAACACTTGAGGAATGAACAGTCCACACAATAGATTTTTGAAAATATTTGTTTTATTTATAATTATGTCAGTTGCTTCATTGGTTTAATGTTCTCTCACACATAGTCACTTTCCACACCTTCATAATGTCTCGTGTATCCCAGAGTTTTAAACAAACAATTGGTTTGATAATTATTGGGAGCTAACATGTTTCAGTTTGTCCTTTAAGACTGGATTTCACTAACAAACATGAATTTAAAGTTTTACTTATTTAAAGAACAATATCTAGTCAGTAGCAACCTGAACCAAATGAAAAATACACTGGTCATTGGTGAGCAGTACTAGGCTAATGAGGCCTTGTCCCTGACATGAAAGCAAAAATGTTTTAAAATCAACACAAAATCCAGTCAAGAGGACAATGAAGTGGATTACCATACAAAAGTACTGTCACAATATAATGTACAAACCCCAATTTAAAAAAAAAGTTGCAATGTTTCTTTGTGGTCATTTTTAGTCTCTTTGTGGTCACTTTTTGTCTCTTTGGGGTCATTTGTGGTCTTTTGGGTGACTATTCATCTCCTTAAGGTCTCTTAGAACTTGTTTTTATGTCTCTTTGCTGTAATTTTAGTCTTTTTGTGGTAATTTTTAGTCTATTTGTTGTGATTTTGTTTTGCTTTGTGGTCACTTTTTCTCTTTGGCATTGCCTATCTCTTTGTGGTCACATTTTGTCTCTTTGTGGTCACTTTTAGTCTCTTTGGGGTTAGTTGTGGTCTTTTAGGTGACTATTCATCTCCTTTAAGTCCTTTTAAGTCTCTTTGTGGTCATTTTTGTCTCTCTGTTGTTATATTCAACAGGTGGAAATGGGCCACAAGTGGACATTGCTATATTTAATGTCCTCAAGACAAAAAATTGGAAACTACAGAATTAAACCTTTGGGGAAATACTGATTAAGCTTTTATAACTGGTGATTCAAACATTCCAAACTTAACAGTCACCCCTGTGGATCCAGTGGTGGTTTCTGACTGCCTGCCACTCTGACTGCATGTGTCATGCACTCTGACTGTCTTGTAAACACCTACGATGCTGTGTCTCAGCAATGGTCAACCACAAAATGTCTTCAGGTGGGTATCAGACTGAGGGCAGCCTACTGCAATGATGGTATTACCAGCAAATTGCAGCTGACCTCGAGAAATGGATGTGTGTGTGGCTCATTCTGTGAAGATTGACGATTTCTATACAGTTTTCGACACAGACATGAGTGGAAATGGTTGCTTTCGCCATGGGGAAGGATGACCACACACTTCTCAAACAGGAAGCAAGGGTCTATGTATCTGTGTCACAGCGAGAGGAGAGATTGACCCCGATAAACAACACCAACTCGGTTATTTTTAAAGAGAATCTTCAGTTTGAGGAATCACCGCCACATGTTGGGCTGTGCTGCTTCGAGCAGACTGTGAAAACTTTCTCTCTGAATCACGCAAGGTGTGAAGGAATGAAACCGTCGTGAAGTCGACGTGTCACAAGGATTAAAAGATGTTTAATCAAACATGTGACACATCTCATTAGCGGTCAGGTCCTCCTGTAGGATGCCATCTGCTGTTAGCTCTGACTGTTTCCGTGAAACTTGGTGTTGACTTGGCGTGAGTCATCCGTCGTGTTCTCTCTGAGAGGAAACAAACAGGCAGCCGTCAGAGGTGGTGAAAGACATGAATCAGGCAAGATCCGATTGACATCACTGATGTGTACCTACAGGGTGTGTTATTTTTAATTAGTTGAATGTTCTCTCACATGTTAAACAGTCACATTTCACGTAGTCAGTTATCTGTTACCTTTATCATGTCTCACATATCCCAAAGTTTTAAGCAGCCCGTTTGTTTGGTTTGAGAATTATTGGGAGCTAATGAGTTTCAACCTGTTCTTTAAGAGATGTTATCCCAAAGAAACTCATTTCTTTTACTTTTAAAGATACAATACAGTTACTTTTCATGGGTAAAATCAGGAAAATCAGTTTTTACACATAGATGTAATTTAGAAAAAAAGGATATTGATGGAATGACTACAGATTCAAGTAAAAAGCCCACAAAGAAGTAAAACATGAAGACTGAAAAGAGTTGGTTTTTTTGTCTCTTTGTGGTCACTGTTTGTCTCATTGTGGTTGTTGTTTGTTTCTTTGTGGTTGCTGTGTGTCTCTTTGTGATTGTTGGTTGTCTCTTTGTAGTCATGTTTTGTCTCTTAGTGGTTGTTTTGTCTCTTTGCTGGCACTTTTTGTGTGTTTGTGGTTGTTGTTTGCCTCCTTTGGTCATTTTTTTTTGCATTGTTGTTTGTCTCTTTGTGGTTGTTGTTTGTCTTTTTGTAGTCATGTTTTGTCTCTTTGCAGTTGTTTTGTCCCTTTGTGGGCACTTTTTATGTATTTGTGGTTGTTGTTTGCCTCCTTGTGGTATTTTATTTGTGTCCTTGTGGTATTTTTTGTATTACTGTTTGTCTCTTTTTGGTTGTTTGTCTCGTTTTGGGCACTTTTGTGTGTTTGTGGTTGTTGTTTGCCTGCTTGTTGTCATTTTTGTTTCCTTGTGGTAATTTTTTGTATTGTTGTTTGTTTCTGTGGTTGTTTGTCTCTTTGTGGGAACTTTTGTGATTGTGGTTGTTGTCTGTCTCCTTGTGGTCTTTTTTTTTCCTCTTTTTTTTCTCTTTGTGGAAACTTTTGTCTCTTTATGATCATTTTGGATTTCTTTGTAGTAGTTCGACTGGCTGTCCAACAACAAGAGAAAAAGGAATAGTCACTTTGTCCAGCTGACCCCAGCCAACCCTCTGGTTATGCCTCTGAGTTCAGTGTAAATATATCAGATGAGCAAATAACGTTTTTCCTGATGACTAATGACTGGGAGGATTGAGAGCCTGGGAATTTAGAAAAGGTCAGTCAAAGTATTTCCTGTATATTTCCTGTATTATTTGCGACCCAGCTGATGTATCTGTTTCAACACTGAAGTGGATTGCTGCTTCCCAGAATGCCAGTCTTATGAAAACCATTATTCTGGCCATCTAGTTTCAGTTCTGACTAGAGTAGCTTTTTGTTGGCAGTGAGACAGCTCAGTATGCTGCTGCATACTTTCAGGGTCTAATAGTGAAGCAGCCTGGGTCCTGTGTGCTGTTAATAATGAATCCTTAAACAAATCATCCACAAAACATTGATGCATGTTGCATTGCGGAGGGATGCTACATAGAAGGCATTAGTAGCCACTTAAAGGATCACTTCGGTATTTTTCAACCTGGGCCCTATTTCCCCATGTGTATGTGTATGTGATTGATAGGTACAACTTGTTTGGAATGGCGAAAAAAAGCACTTTTTTTCACTGATGACGGGAGAGTCGGACCGCTGCATAAAGTCTTTTCTAGCACATCCCAAGGATTTCAGTGGGGTTACAGGTCTGGACTCTGTGGTGGACAATCCATGTGTGAAAATGATGTCTCATGCTCCCTGAACCACTCTTTCACTATTTGAGCCCCATGAATCCTGACATTGTCATCTTGGAATATGGTTGTGCCAACAGAGAAGAAAAAATGGAAAAACCTGCTTATTCAGTATATTCAGGTAGTGAGCTGACCTCATTTTTTGGCCACATAATGTTGCTGAACCTCGACCTGAGCAACTGAAGCAACCCCAGATCATAACACTGCCCCCACAGGCTTGTACAGTAGGCACTAAGGCTACACAGCTGTTTAGTCCCAATGCCTTGAGTTCTCTTCACACTGTGTGAAATGCTCTTACTTTAACTATTAAACACAGCTGTGAGTTCTACTGTTGATTTTTTACGATTTGATTTCACCAAACGTTTAAGTATCTCTGATCACGATCATTCAAGATTTTTTTCCAACCACATTTCTTCCTGGAAGATGATGGTTCATCACTATCCTTCCAGGTTTTAATAATGTGTTGGACAGTTCTTAACCCAATTTCAGTAGTTTCATCAATCTCCTGTTTTCTTTGCTTGATGCAGGCCAATAATTTGAGCCTTCTGAAACAGAGTAACATCTTTTCCACGACCACAGGATATGTCTTCTGACATGGTTGTTTAAGAAATGAGAAGCTCCTCACTGCATCAGTTAGGTTAAATAACTTGTTGCCACTGAAACATATTAATCACTCCCAGGCAGTGTATATTGTTTTTTATATATGTATTTTACTGGTGCTAAATGCAGCACAAACATTGGAGGTCTGGTATCTGCCCCTTTAAGAATTTCTATCTGTTTATGTGAGAGCTTCTCACTGTGTCCTTATCTCCAGGACAGACGTACAGTATTGATCCCTCTCTTGTTATATGCTGTTGTATTGTGTGTGCGGACTGAAGTGTCTGATTCCAGGAAATTGGCTGTTTAACACTTCTCGGGGATTGTGGGCTTGATAAGTAATAACAAAGCACTTTAACAGATGTGACCCTTTGATAACCCTGATGACAAGTTCACACGGATCATCCTTTCACTGCATGCAGAAAGTTCCTTATTCCGTCTTAAAACCTGGCTCAAATCTAACCAGAGGTGTCATTGTACGTAGCCTCTGCATGCTCCTCTGTCTTTCCTCTGCTTGGCTGTAGCCTGTCAATATTTTTTGTCTCCCTCATTTTGTCTGGATGGTTAATATATTCTATTGTTTCACTGCTGGCATCACTGTCTTGTCAGCTGGCCTCTGTCTTGCCTGCGTCTTTCTGTGCCTTACCATTTGGTTTACTTTATATACTATATTTTATGTGCTTTAGTGATTTTCTTCCTTTATCCATGGAGGTTCTTTTAGGAACAGCTGGCTGATTGGCCAGCACTGAGGCTGTGACATTGATTAATGTGCACTGTTCCTGCAACAAAAATAAAAATCCATAAATATGCCATCTAGTGGTCCCATGAGGCTGTAATACTCATTACAACCTAGAAAACAAGATTACTGAATAAATTGAAAATGAGGAAACATACACAGAGGCAACAAATTAAAAGAAAAAAACACCATTACATGTCACAGTAAGTTGTTGGGCTGTCACAAGACCGCCACAACAGCTTAGTGCACCCCAGCATATTTTCTGGAACTAATGGACAGATGCAGCAAAGGCTGTAGCTTAAGTGCTGTTCCACTGAGGGCACAGAGCGTATATTTGGGAATTTAGGGCGTTAATGATATAAAGAGGAGTTTACATCCTACAGTGCTGTACTGCACCGTAAACCCAAATTCATCTATGACAAAAAAAACTAGAGTTTAAATGCTCAGGACTGGCAAAATGACACGAAAACTTTCTGTTCGCCTAACACAAACATTCCTCTCTTTTGAAATACATTTTTTAAATGTTAACATAATAATCAAGTTTTAATTTTTGAGTTTCACATGAATTAAAAGGTGCTTGTTAAAATATGAACTCAGTGTTTTTATTATCACATGACATGTAGTCAGTTTCTTGTTCAATAAAACAATTTCTGTTCATTACATTCAATTGTGTAACATGACAAAAACAAGAGTTGCGGTGTTTGTGCTGAGCACAAAAATATTTTGCCTTTTTAACATAAAACTGAGGTGATTTCTGGTGTTTAACCAACTTATTATTTTATTGCATTCACAATTTAGTTGGATGAAAACATCTGATGAAAACTGTCTGTAAATACAAGTAAAGATAAATCACATTTGTTTGATTTCACAATAATGAAAACATTGTGAACCAAGGTTCAGGTTAGTCCTGACCTTGATACACTTGAAATTCAATACGGTTATTTGAAGTAGTTTCTCATATTGTTTTTGTGCCAGTGTTGGAGCCAAAGGAGCAGCTGCAGCTGTTAAAGGAAATCAAATTTGTTTGTAATGATCAAGTTCAGTTAAGTTACATCGTTTTATACAATTCAAACAATACTTTACACTAATTATTTAACCTAAGTTCAACTGACACACATTTTTAAGTCAAACTTGCTTAAAATTATTGGGAGTGCACATTAAAAGTTTTGTGTGTGAACCATTTCCAATAAATGTTTGAGTTTAGCAAGTGAGCAGGTTGGGTGGCTAATTAAAAAAAACATATTTAATGTTTTTTGTTCAGTTAAGGAAATTTGAACTCATAAACTCAGTATTCCAATTCTACCCAGCCCCTGACACTATACTGTTCTTCCAAAGGATATTTAATATTATTTAATTGTGAATCAGTTATTATTCTGTTGAATTTCATGATGCACCACAATCACAATCGCAAATACACTGTTAAATAAACTAATTAAAGTTTGAAATGTCATTTAAAGATAATTTAGACTGGAAATTGAATGTTTTATTTCTTCTTTTTTTTTTTTAAATATACAACCTGCTGTCATCATAATCACTTATGTTGGAAACAATTAGCTAGGTTAGCACCTTAAATTGATTTTCACTAAAACAGTTCCTTGGTTATCATAATCTCTGCGTTATATTGACCTATTCAGATTTTATTGACCAAGCCTGTTTTTGCCGACCAGAAGGCGAAATAAAAAGATTCATGTTTGTTGGGGGGGAACGAGGAAATGTGCCAAAATTTTTCATAAGCAGTGAAGAATATTTGTTTTTATTTCTAAAATAAAAAGGATTGTGATCAGTGAATTTTCATAAATGCCTGACGTAATGAATATGATATAAACAAAAAAATATGTCAGTGAGATAGGAAAAAATTGGATGGGAATAAACTTTTTTTTTTAAATTAATTTTCCGGCAAAAAATTGATTTGTCAGACTTCACAGAGATAAGGACAGTGTTGATTAGGTTGAAGATAAACCCTCCAGGGTGTTTGTTTAAGTCAGTGATGTGACTGTGCTCGTGTCTGTCTGGCTGATTTCTTAGGTACAGCTCGAGGCAGTGTGTGTTCTTCCTGCGAAAGGGAAGTGTTGCATTATGAATGGGGAGGCAGATAACCTGCAATGCAGTCACTCAACACTGTGCAAACCTGAGATGTTCTCACTTATCCATTTGACACAGCACTCACACACATGTAATATGATTCTGAGGGAAGGAAACCAAATACATTCAACATGTGCGGCGTGAGGGTTACCAGTGCTGTCTTACTGTTTGCTCTGGAACCTGTGAGTCACTCTGTCCTCCAACGCTGTCCGCAACTCAGTTTTCTGCCAGAAAGGGAAGATTTAGTTCAGTTTAATGATACATTTTAAAATTTATGCAGCAAGATAAACTATGCATTGGCCAGTTGCACAAGCCATCTCATGTTTCAGAACTTAAGTTTGTCCCTTCTATTGAGCAAAATATTCCCCTAAGCTGAGGCGTTCACTTAGGACAGTTGTATAAAGCTTCTTAGGTTGTCTTTGCCTGAGTGTTTAGACTGAGGTTTTCACAGTTCATACTGTCATAATGCAGCACAAGTGGACTTCAGTTACCATGGTTACTCACATCATTCTTTAACGTTACTCGACAGTATAATTGTCAGTTGTTAACTAGCTTAGCTAACACACTTGCCAGTCATAACAAATACACACAAGCAGAAGATGTGGCAAAAAGAACTGCCAAAATCGATGTGAGAAATCTGTTGTTAAATTAACCATGGATGAAGTCATGAAGAAATATAAAAATATTACTGTGACAGCAAGAAGGAGATAGCCAAACATCGACAGGACTCAACAAAAACTGTTGAGTTTACATAAAACAATATGTCAAATGTTCTGAGGCAAACTGTTACTAACACTTAAGGGAATACTAAAGTAGCTAAGGGCAAACACTTAAAGCATTTCCCTAATCCTCAGGGAATCCTTATGCAACTCATTTTTTTTCTAAGGCATCCTTAGATGACAATTTAAAGGGAACCTTAGCCTTGGTGGTTTTATACAACCAGGCGCTGATCCTGTCTTAATTGTCTGGAACCATGGTAATTAGGGTTAAGACCTAATTTAGGAAAAAAGCCATTACAGATAAACAGTTCCTAAGTCAATGTTTTTTTTTCTAACTCAAGATAGGAAATTTGCAGCCTAGTACACAAACAGCCTAAGCACACACAGTGGTGTTAGCTAACTTCCATGTGGATGCTCTGTTATTGCTTTTACACAATAAATACCAGATTCAGCAGTGATTGCTATTTTAGCCCATTCTCTTTTTTTTTTTTTTAGATCTCAGAAGTTAGCATTGTTGTAAGTAAGTGTTGTATTGTAGATAGATTTCCATTGTTGTGTTTGCTACATTTTTGTATGTTTCAGTGTTTTTTGTTGGTTTTTTTTTTTTTCCAGTTTGTTTCCATGATAAAAAATAACCATTACAAAGTTGGTTAGATCTATGAGCTACAGATAAGCAATGTTGGCTTGAGTATTTAGGATTTCCTAACTTAAGATAAGATAGGAAGTAAGATAAGACAGGATTCCAAAGTTTAGTTAGGATCAGTATGATTCTGTAAAATCAAATTGGGGAAAACCCTATCTTAGACTCCTCCTCATCAAATCACTCAACAAAATGAATTATGTTTACTGAACGAAATATCAAAAATACAGGATGAAAAATGTTGTGCTGTGCTACTGTTTATCCCAGCACTGATGAAATTCTTGCATTTTGCATCATGGATTTCTCAAAGTCATGCTCAATGGTGCACATTAACTGAAGGATGTTGCTTCTACTACATGCTGATTTGCATAAGATGCACACGGTGGATTTTAGCTGTACCTTAATTTGCATATTGCTGAGCAGCGTCCCACTGTTCAGCAGCTGGTTATACTGCCAGCCCCAGCCAACCTCCCCCACATAGCTCTGCCTGGGCATCAGAGGGGGTGCATGCGGCGCAGCTCGGCACAAGTAGCCGAGGTCACCTGTGGCCTCAGGTGATGAGGCGCCCACACCAATGTACTGGGTGAAATAATTAGATCTCGGCCTGTAGTCTCCAATCCCATCTGGGCCTTGTTAGAATCGGTGAAAATGTAAGAAAAGAAGGAAAAAAGAAATCGACCTGAATCCTTTACACACAACTTACACTCTACAGACACAGATTTAAAAAAAAAAAAGGTCTGCTTCTACAAGGGCGCGAAAGCATTTGAGAGTATATTCAACATCTGTATGTCTCTACGCACATCTTCTATTTTGGTTTATATACAGCACAACATGCGAAAGGTTCAGATGAAGGTGAAAATAGATCAGCGGGTGTGGTGATCATTAAATACTCTCTCAGTCAGTCTCATCTCTGGTCCCACAGCACTGAAACAGCTGTGCCAGTCACAGTTAAACTGATAACGAGCAAACAGAAAGCTTTACCTCAGGAAATATCTGGATGGTTCAGAGCGTCACAACATGAACAAACATTGCCACAAATCTGTACCCAAAGACAGTATGATTTTCCATCAGGTAGTTACTATAATGATAGAAATAAAAAAGAATTACAATGCTTTTTTAGCAATGATTCTAATGTATCTCACCTCGTGCTTGGTCACATAGTTCACTTTATAATTATTGTTACACAACAGCATTTCAAGGACAAACCATGAGCTACTTTCGCTAAAAAGACAGTTTGAAAAGAGTTGAGCCCTGGTAACCAGACGTCTCCTTCATAAAAAAGATATGGAGTTAAACCCGACCAGTCTGATGTGCACAGACGTCTGTATGGTTATACTGTGGCAGCCTGGTGTCACTTTCAGGCGATTTAATGACAGTAAAGTCAGTGAGCGGCTGTGCATAATAGCACTGCACAGCACTTCTCAGAGACTATAAATTTATCAGCTCATAAAGTAAACTGTTGCTGAAAAGGAACAACACGCTGTTTTCATCTAAGACTGTTTTTAACTTTTTCCAGCTCTGTTCCAGCATAATCTGTTCATCAGGGAGCACACTCTAAACCATAACACCTACACTATTTTTCATTGCCATTGCCAGCCCGCACTGTAATGCACCCCCACCAATTTCAGATGCACCTCCAGTTATTTTGGTCTGGAACTGGCCCTATTGAGAACTTTAAAAAGAAAGAAAGAAAGCATTGTGCAGAGCATATATTAAAGACAATGTGAAATATTGTCAATTTAATCTCTATACAGTGCGGTGAATTCAACAGAACTTAATAAAAATGTGAGACACAGTGAGGATGCAGAAAAGACAGACTGTTAATATAAAGTTAAAAAAGGAAGACTGCATCCATTAAGCATTTAGCTTACGGCAATATGTTACAAGTAATTAGATCAAAGGATCAGTTTTGTTCAGAACATGGCTTTTCTCTGATGTGTTATTATTAATTATTAAAAAAAAACTGTAATTTGACACAAAATATTAATTTTAAAATGATTTTTAAAATGAATGTATTGCTCCTTGTGAGGCTATGATCAGAACTGTGTCCATAGCAACGGTCTGTTCTTCACAGCAACTCTAGAAATAACAGACCTTAGAATGCTGTATTCACCAATCAGAATGCAGCCATGTAATAAAATATCATAATACAGAGATATAATATAACACAAAACTAGCCAGTGCGTTTGCACGTCTCACTTTAAGTTGTTTAATGCCCAAAAATTACTGCACTGTAAACATTCGTACATGAACATTTTATGTATGTAAACTTACTTTTGGCCCTGCTTGCAGTGCCATCATATGTCTAATTACAGTTATATTTGCTTTGACATAGAACATATGCTTTTATAATTGTTGAACAATGCTTTAGGGTCTTTAGCATAATGTCACAGGAAAGTGGGTTATAGCAGTTTAATCCTAATTTAATACATACTTTCCCACCAGTTGGTAGAGATAACAATAGCAGCATATTGTAGATATAACGATGGAGACACTGCTTCAATTCAAATTCTGAACTTTCTTCCAACAAATTCTACTTCTTAGAATTGCACTCAGGCACAACACAAGTACATTCTCCTTGTGCTTCTTCTCCTACCTGTAAAAATCATCCTTTGTCCACGCGGTTGCCTCCTGCAACTGCTTCACTTTTTTGCATCATCATTTCCTCTGGTTTTTGGTTTAATCACAGGCAAGATACACACATATAATGGGTGCCCCTGGGTGATAACTTGAGCCCAGCGGTCTGCTCTGTCCATGGGGTCATGGTTGGTTGTCATGCAACCACTGGTTGCCATGGTCGTCAGTGTCCTAGTTAGATTGTAAAAACAGGGGTTGAGTCCTCTGTTGATGCATGTCCACTACATAGCACTTTTATTCTTAATTTAAACCAGATCGCTTAATAAAATGAATTGAAATGAAGACAAAAATTGCATAAAAAAATAATTGTAGCATAGTGCTGAGTTATAACATTGTAGTTTAAGCATGTTATAAACAGAGTAACAACTTCAATAGTTATATTGTTATTATATATTTTGCTGATTATTCATGCCTATACCTGTATACTTACATAGGTCAAACATTATAGCTTCTGGAGTCGCACTGCTGGACTTATTTTTTTACATAATTCACTTATATACTTCCTTTAATTTCTTAATTTAGTTTTTATTGATTTCATTCAAGAGTTCTTTATCTGTTTTCTTGCCTCTTTGCCTCTTTCTGTGCTGCTCCCCCCAGGGATCAATAAAGTCTTATCTTCCCTTATCTTATCTCGCACGCTGTTTGTGGACACTGGGTGAATAAGTCAGCATCTTGTGGGGTTTCATAAAGATTATTGCGGCTCAAAATAACTGAATTTGTGGTGGCTTTTCCATAAAAGGTCTGCCCGAAAAGTGCATCCATAGGGAACTGCATTGAAAAAGCAATTTTTTCAATCTTCTTGCGAATTCAAAATCGCTTTAAAGCTGTTTGTCACAATCTTGTGTGAAACTTTGTGTATCTGTAACACATAATAATGAATTTACATGAACTTTAGTCTGCGATTCTCCAAGTCTTCCATCCATCCTGATCAAATGTTTAAGGATAACCACTGGTGAAATGTAATTAAGTGAATTTTATGTCACTTTATACTTCTACTCCACTACATTTTGGAAGCCAATATTGTACTTTTCACTCCACTCTATTTATTTGACAGCACTAGTTACTGGTTACTTTACAGTTACATTTAGTTACAGATCAGGATTATTTATAGACAATATAAATAAATTTCTAAATTATGATATATTATAACTGATTATTACATGGCTATGTTAATACTTGACTCTGATTCTATGGTGTGTTATTTCTGTAGAACAAACCTTTGCTTTGGACGCAGTTCTGATTATAGACTCTGAGGGATCAATACAATATTTATTTAATTCATTAAATCATTTTAAAATGAATGTTTTGTGTGTTTTTTTCCAGTCATGGTCCTGCATCACCCGTACAGGATTTTTAATACCATGCTCACGATACATCATCCCTTACTTGAATTACACAGCAGTATATAAATTTTATATTCAAGAATTATTATTTTTTCAAATATTTCTTCACTTTGGTAGGGCGGTTTAAATAAAAGATCTGAGTGTTTCCACGACTGAGAATACGTTTTGTAATAACCTACCGTGGATCACATCTTGCATTTTTGTATCCAGTTAAAGGTGTAATACCCTATACAGACACTAGGTGGTCCCAAAGCATCACTTTGCCACATTGCACTCACCCCTCCTTATTCCCACTTTTTTTTTCTTTTTTGTTAAATGGACTCGCCCATGAGCCGCCCCTTGTGACTAAATCCTCCGTCAAGTCACACACAGATAACAACGGTTAGACAGGAAATACAACGATTTTACCTTCAAAATAAGATAGCAAAAATGGTGATACCAAACAAGCACGATTGTAAGCGAAAATAATAACATTTGAGCTTTACAGTCAAACACTTTGGAATGAACTAAAAACAGATATTAAATGTTTATGTAACGTCATGGTGCGTAGTAAAACTGTCAATCTTATATATTCCTGTACTCTGCTGATCATTGTACATAGACAAACCCAGCCTATTGTACATGCAAAGACCTACAGAATAAATATCTCTAAATACATTCATTTAAAAACTGTTGCAGTGTGTACACGGGCCTCACTTATTTGTATTTATTTATTTATTTTCAAAGCAGATCTACATGTTTCTATTTTATTATTTGTTTAAACTTGTTTGTATACATAATTTTAATAGCACAACCAGAATTATTCTGTTTATTTACATTTTTAGGCGTTTTTTTTATTTCACACTTGCTTTGACGATGTATATTTTTTGTTATTCTTATGCCAGTAAAGCTCTTTTAAGTGAAATTGAATCAAATTGATTAGAAAAGACTGATACTGGCTTTTTTTGGGGTGATGCTGATACTAATGTTAGGAAGTAAAAAAAAAACATCTATCATATATTGGCCAGTTATATAGGCCTATATACCTACATATATATACGTATATGTAATAGTCTATTGAATCTATTGTATAATTCCCGTCCATCCATATGTTTAATTTCATTTTTTCGAAGGGCAGCTAAATTCATTTGGTAAATCATTTTAAAACGTATTGTGTATTTAAACTTCCCCATTTTGCATATGTGTTCTTCACTGATAGTACGAGTACGTGCAGACAGAGAAACTGTATATTTAATTTACCGCAGACTCCTCCCTAAATATCAGCGTTTCCTCCATTGTCTCTTTGTATTAACGTCAAACACGTTGTTTCTCTTTTGAGCTTTATTTTGAAAACGTCGGGAGGAAGCGCGGCCGCTAACCGTGACCGCCTTTATCCTGCCGTGTCAGTCACCATGGTGGCACACAACAGAGCGCAGCGGCGGCGGACCTATGTTCACTTTTCGACCCAGTAAAAAATGTTAATATAATGAATTTTCTCAGTGAGTGTCCTCGGCTCTGCCTCTCATAATGGACGCCGGGCTGTTGTTGACGGGATAGCCGTTAGCCGTTAGCCGTTAGCTCACTTTCTTTTTGTTTGGTCGGATCC
The DNA here is from genome assembly GCA_034769285.1 of Lutjanus argentimaculatus. Classification (NCBI taxonomy): domain Eukaryota; kingdom Metazoa; phylum Chordata; class Actinopteri; order Lutjaniformes; family Lutjanidae; genus Lutjanus; species Lutjanus argentimaculatus. The sequence continues at coordinate 31,934 of JAWZSL010000121.1, forward strand.
TACATGGAATTTCTTTTCGTCGCGAGCAGAATGCTGAAGAGACGAGGAGCGGCTTTGATGAACGCTGCCTTCAACAAAGAGACATTTTTTACGTTAAGAGAATAACTCGCAGAGACAGTTTGAGGCTCGCTTTTAAAAGAAGGTTTCCTCTCGGCGGGACTGACCCGGTGTTGGCAGCCGGTTTGGGCTCGGGCAGCAGAAAGACAGACTGCTCGGCTGTCTGGCTCCGGTCGTGGCCTGGCTCCGGACACTCCCAGCTTATCCGCTAGCATCGGAGCACAGGCGACAAAACAAAACAAGACAGCACGGGGACTCCTTTTTGTTAGTGTCCGTGGAGCTGGGATATCTCTAAACATTTTATTAGGGATAAGAAATTCACTGTCCTGCAGACGGCGTCTCCAAAACAATGGCGTCTTATGTGGATAACAGCTTTCGGCAGGCTGTGATGATGAATCCGGCTGAAAGGACGCAACAGGTCAGAAGAGATCATTTCAGTCTGTGTTTAAAGTGGAGATCCTCGCTTTGCTTCATTATAACATTACAACATTCAGTTCATTGCAGCGTCTGAAGTGCATCAGAGCAGCAGTGTTTGTGTGTAACTGTTCAGTGTGGCTCCATCCCGCTGAGCCTCTATCTGCACTGATCATCAAAGATACTTAACATAACAGGAGCTGGAAACTTGGTGGGAATAACCCTTTAACTGGTCGGTTTCTGCCTCTTTCTCTTACATGTGAAACTTGTGCGTTTCGCAAACAAGTCGCCTTAGGTGAAATCGACTTTTGCATTTCGCAAAATTAACGGAAAAAAGACATAAAAAGGATAGATGAGTGTGTGAGAGGTACAAGCTGTGGCTAATCCTAACCTAGCTATTAGCCTTCAGCAGCCTATCAAAACAGACGTTACTCCTCATCCTTTTTTTTTTTTTTCTTTGACATAATTAATTAAACATCTCTGCCTCTGCATCAGGCCCAGCATTGTTGATCTTTTCTTGTCTATGATGTAGAGCTTCATTGAGCATGAGGCTGCACAAGTAATCAAAATTTCATCAAAATCGCAGTATGGCCAAGGACAATATCCAAATCGCAGAAACTGCAGTTTTTTTGGTAAAGGAAAAGATCTGTGACAAAACAGCATTACCGTGCAGTACTGTAGCCCTGCAGTGATGCAGACTGACACATAAATCTTGTTATCCAAATGTTTGTTACAGGCCCCAACAAAGGTCACATCATCATGATTTTGATAGTTTTTTTCCAATGGAAATGTAAATTGTGATGCAAAAAAGATCATCCCCACTAGTCATGCATTGTATCACAATAACAGTATCTGTCAGAATAATCCCTCTTTTATACCACATTGCTCATTGCTTTCATTACCACATGGCCCTAGTTGTTGCCTAATAATTAGGGACGGGCAATTTATCATTGTTGTGATATAAGACTAGATATCTTCTCAGTTTTTTTTTGGATATTGTTATGGCATAATTGTTTTCTTTTCCTGGTTTCAAATGCTGCATCACAGTAAAGTGATGTCATTTTCAGAACTTGCCAGATGGTTCTAGCTGTCCTATTATTTGCCTTTACCCACTTAGTCATTATATCCACATTATCTATTATCTATTTGTGTTGGTATTTTTTGAAAGCACCAATAGTCATCCCTACAAAATTGTCTTAATATCAGTATTGTGACATTTGAATTTGTGACCAAGTTTTTATTGGATGATTTTGGCTCTCGGGATGGACGAAGTTGCATAAAGTAGGAAGGGAAAAAAGTAGATTAATATTACTATGATATTATTTGTTTTTTAAGCTGCTTTTCCTTTACATTATCACCCCAGTATCATCTGATCCATAGGCTTGTCTGGGAGTACCACTTGTGTAGCTTCTGGACATGCAAATCATGTTGACTGTGGTTTGGGATGCACAATAAATACTGAGCCAGACATGGGAAATTCATATTATGTATTATTTTGATAATTTAACTATTACTTTCAAATATTGTCTATAACAGTATCTGATTTGACAGATGATGCCAAAGCACTGAATTTGAATTCTTTGGCAGAAATCTCTATAAAAGTCAAAGTTCAATTTGTGATGTGCTTCACTAGAAAAAATAAAAGAACATTTGAAGAGTCAGAAGTGTTCTTTATTTTTGTTGTAATAGTGATGTCAGTTAGATTTGGTTAGGTCAGAGCTGTGAAATATTAAATCATCCATCTTTTCTAAAACTAAACATAGCCTTTCTTACCCTCAGGTGCATAAACTACAGTTTATATCAACTTCTTTTGAAGTACAAAAATTGAAAATTATCAGTTCTGTTATCGGTCTTGGCCATGACAAGCAGGTAATTATCATCATCGGTATCAACTGAAAAAAAATCCATATTGTGCATCCCTAGCTGTGGTTATTACCCTGTGGTTATTAGCCACACATACGCACCCAAGCTTGCATGTCTTCAGATATTAGTAGTTAATGCTTTATAGGTAAATCCAGCTTGGCTGTGAAGATTTTATCATTTCATTTGAGCCATGCTTTCACTGCAAATGGACGCTGCTTCAGCACAGGCTTTACACACAATGGACAATCAATAGGCCACCACTTTAACCAGTGGGCTACAGTTAGTGGCACGGCCGTCTGCCCGGCTATCTGACATTGAGGAAACAATTATGGTGTCATTGACGGCTTGTTAGCTGGACTAGGCCCATGGTCTTTACAGCTTTATGCAGGCTATAATTTGTAGGGGTGACAGATGCCATTATGCTTATGGAAACAAAGACACAGATGCAGAATTTGGTTGGCATCAGTGGCAGTAATGTTGGTCTAAGACCAGCTTTAACTTTAGTGGTCCAGATTTAGGCTAAACTAATGTTTATTTTCATTATCGATTAATCACATGATTGCTTTCTGGAGTAATCATTTCATCCAAAATTCTCCCAAATGCCCAAATTCTTTCATTTGAGAGGCAGCGACTTGATTATGTTTGGTATTTTCACTCATAAGAAATGCCTCAAATGATTAGCCTAATATTCTATCACAGCAGTTGCCAGTTTATTTTCTGCTGATCGACTAATTAATCCACAAATTGTTTTATGTAGTTGGCTTGAATTGTCAGTCTTCCTCTCAAATTGCTGTTTATTCAGCTGTGGTTTTTGTTTTTGTCTTATTTCCCGAACCCAGAGATTTCCTCAGTAGGAAATGGCTGCTGGAAGTTTTGATGATATGATCCTTTAAATAATAACCAGGAATTGATTTTTCACCTGATATCCCCTGTCTTATCCTGCTGACACACCTGAAAGAATTTACATCAGCATGGCTGTCAGTCTCATATTGATGTCTGAAGGCTGTTTCTGAAACTTTCCAAACCTGACGAGAATATGTGAGGGCAAATTAAGTACTTGGAATTCCTGAGCTGGAAAATAGTCAGATTAAAAGATACTGAGGCTTGGACAGAATATGTCCAATGTCTGTGGTGTCTTATCACTCTGGAGCCATGGTATGAACCCATGCTGTGTCAGTATGCAAACATTTCATCCAAGAGGCCTTTGAAATGATGTTAAATGAACAGAGAGGCAAGCTAGGACAATCTGAAAAATGACTAAATGACAATGTTTGGAAATGATTTAGTCAGAGGTGAAAGTGCGATGTCCTGACAGGATTTGGAAGTCCTCAGAAACACTGAATCCATGCCATTTTGCAGTTGCGTCACAGAGAAGCCCGCATCTTGTTTTCACAGCAATAAAAGCCACTAGAAAACCTGTGATTATCCTGCAGAACAGCAAGAAGACATGTTTATAATAACTAAGAGGTCTTGTGTCGACATTATGCTTCATGGCATTGAATATCGTGTGACTGGGTGGCTCTATTGGTCATCTCCTCTGTGTTTTTCAATAGCAGGACCTCTTCCGCTGTTCTTTTCAAGTGTCCAGCGACTGCGATGGCTGACACAGTTTATCCTAATGGTGTTGGCAGGGTCTCTCTGTCAGGATTAGCTAACGGTTAGAGGGATCTGTCTCTATTGCTCAAGACTGACCACAGTGGGATTTGACCCTCAGCCTCGCCCTATTGTCACATGGCAGGTTAAATAACCGACCGCTTGACAGCTTGACTAGTGTTCGCATTGGCTTTGTCAGTTTCCTTTGCTTGATTCTCAACTGTGACTGGAAGTGCACCACTGTCAAAATTCTAGCATGCAAAGTACAAAGAAGGCAGTCTGATAGTCAAGAAAGCAGAGGGAGGAGGACATTTTTTTATGTAAAGCTCTGCTGTTCATTTCTGCAGTTGTGATATGAATTAAGATAACATGACATGGCTATTTGATCTCTAATTTCTTTTTCATGTTTAAATGCAATAATTTGTCTGGGGGGAAATGACATCTCTTTGAATAAAACACCACTCCTTGAACGCGCAGTGTGGTTTGCAATAGCACACGGGTCAGAATTGAGACGCTCTAGTTATTTGATGACTCTGGCCACACACATTCCAACTATTTCCATCCAATTCCAGCCACACATTTAGCTTCTTTATTTCAAATTTAATCTTAATTGGGTTGTACAGATGATGGATTTCATCATGTGGGCTCAATCATCATTTTATCTTAAAAGAGCTTCTCCGCCTCCGTCTCCCCTTAGGGATGTATTTTTACTCTCTGTGCAGATGTCTGCTGCAGACCATAGCAGGACAGACACATTATCAGATTTGCAGACATTGCAATGACAGCGAGACTGCCTCAGCAGCCGGCTTCGAATATGGGCCCATATTTAAGCACCGTACAGTCACTTTTAACAGACTCTGTAAAATTTTATGTAACATTAATCAGAGAAGTGGCCGTTGATTTTGCAGGGCACAACAGACTTTATAAATTACAGACTGTCATGGAATTATCTAGCAGAAATACCAAACATTCTGTTGATACAACTTATTAATTTTGAGTGGCTGCTTGCTTTTCATATTATAAATGCACTCAACAAAAATATATGTTCAACACTTTTGTTCTTGCTCACTGATAGCATTCTCACACACAAAGCCTGGGCTTCATGTTTGATAATGAGTATGCATTCTAGTGTTCATGTTAGATACTGAATAATACAATTGTTGTTCTTTACAAATGGATTGGTTATACAAAAATAAAATGTTATGTTAAAACAATCATCAATGCTGAGCAATAGTCAAATTTCAAGGTATTTTACACTAAAAAAGTATAAACTCAGCACTTTTTTGGTCCCATTTCCATGAGTTGAAGTAAAAGATTTCTTCCATGCACACAAAAGATTTCTTTGTAATTTTGTTCATGAATAAATAAAAATCTTTTTGCGAGCACTTCACCTTAACAAGATTGATATTCAGCAGCATGGTGCTGCACAAGTGTACCTTGCCATTCTAGAGTGTGCAGCTTTATCTCAAAAGGAATTTATTATACTGAACTATTGCTTTTTTCACATTAGGCTACAGATACTTTTTTTTAAAAAGGAGGCTAATTTGATGTTGTTGAGTGTAAAATACTTTATTTGTCTGTTGTTCAGCCAAATATAGAGTTTTAAGCCATCTATTTGCTCTCTGGTAACATGTGATGGGCATTCCTCATTGTTTTTTGACATTATATCTTTTCATAACCAATCCATTTGTAACCAATAACCCCATCAGTATCTAAAATGAATATTAGTTGCTTCCCTAGAATGCATGTTCATGATCAAACATGAAGCTGTCCAAGCATTGAACTCTGTGATCTGTATTCTCTCATCTGCTTCAAAACATGTTTTTAGTCGATGGATAAGAAGCTGCAGTATTTGATATCTTGAGCCATTTGCATGCTGAAGTCTTCAGTCTACAAATAGTAACTTGGTGCCGTGTGTGTACTGGAAATCGCTTGTTTATGGTGTTGTTTCACATTTTACTCATGGCTGCAAATTTAATCTCATTACTGTGGACCATTGAAGGCACTGAACTGAAATGAACTGATCTGAACTTTATACTTTGATGCAGCATCCGTCTCTTTATCACATCATTGAGCCATGTGTCACAAAGTACCAAGACATCAAACGCTGCACCATCGAATCAGGGATTAATGAGGGAAATCAATTTTTTTAGTCATATAGGAACAAAAACCTGCACACACACTTGGCTCTCTGTGGTGGTGCACAGATGAATACTCCTGCTTTAGCTGGTCTGTTAATCTGCAGCAATTAGCCGGACTCTGGGCCGACATCTCTCCTCTTGTTGAGCCAGGTGGCAAAGCTAAAGGCCACAAAACAACAGTCCTCCTCTGCCGTGACCCAGCGTCATCACAGCCACATAGCTGGAGGGACAAGCTGCCTACTTTACATTGTTTCCACATATTCTGGACCAGCACAGAAGATCAGTGCGGGCGTGCAGTGACTGTACTCTAAGAGATCCGGGACATTTTGCACATTTAGTGGCTATGCTTGACCTCAGTGACTTATGGTGAGCAAAATAAATCTTAATTTCTAGGCCATTAACTGGTCATTACTCAAACTCAGACACAAACAGCGAGGAGTTTAATGGTCCCAGCTAAAATAACAAATACGCTTTTGTCTGTAGGACAACCTCAGAAAGACCTACAAAGACTGGTTTGTTTTTTAAATGATTTAAAGGAAAACATCTTACATCTGAAGAAAAAGATTTGTAGGCCAATGTATCTCTGCTGCACTATAGTACTTCATTATAATGCTGCCACACATTTTTCCTTTACTGAAAAATTGCAGCCTCTGCGATTTGGATATTGCACTTGGCCATATTTCAGTTCACGATAATATTCTGATTAATTGCACAGCCCTACATGAAATATTTTAAATTGAATATGTGCATTCATTAGGCTGATATGAAATTGTGTAATTATGTATTACATTTTAAATATCAGAAAGTAGAATACTGGCCTTTTAAAAATATTTGTGAATCACATTTTGTTTAAAATGTTGGCTGTAAATAAAAAAAAGATCATTTGCATTTACTGCCCTAACAACTGAAAGTATACATAATAACCATAAACCTGTAGAGGAAGTAGTTGCCACAGGTTGTAAAATGACTGATGAGCACAGCGCTGCCCTGTCTCTCAGCATCCTGCCCGGTGTTAGCAGCAGGAAGAGGAAAAGCGTCAAGGATGCTGTTTGAACTCAAGCCGGAAGAATGGCTTGACAGCCCAGCCCCTTTCCCCCCCTAAACCTGTTTTTATTTTCTGAAGCTGGGTGTTGTTTTGTGACTGCTTTCCTATTTTTGTCAGGGCGTCAGCAGCATGTGAACATCTATTTAAAAACCCTCCAGATTTATGGCTCAAACAGTAGGAAGGACTTCTGCTGCAAGTTTGTCTACTGTAGTCATAATTTTGTATTCTCCCAGGCAACACAGGGTTTCCTAATTCTCCTTAACTCCCATCGAGTCTGTAAATTTAGGCACTGCTGCTTGCCTTGGCATTTTGCTTGCGCTTTGCAGTGCTAAGCCTGTAGAAGTAAAGTGATGTCACATGTTATTCTTGTGTTGAAAGTGGAGGCAGAGTGTAGGCAGGAGTGGTTACACACACCGCGGTCACAGTGACGTATTCCTCCCAGTTTAAATACAGGGGATGATTTCAGGAAGGAAAGAAAGAAACAAATGCACCAACGTACCATACCCACACAGAAGATCAGCACAGCTTCTGATTGGCTTATTTAAATCATGCCTCTAAATTCACATCAGCCTTTCTTCATGGTTTTGTGATGGCAATAAAGCATAGCAAAGCCCGCTGGTCAGTGGACCCATAAAAGGTATTGATTATTGTAATAAAAGCATTGATTTTTCAGTGTTATGACTGTACAGGGAGCAAATGATGAAAAGGTTGAGTCTTAAATAATTCATATAACCTCTTCAGTGCAGGAAGATGGCGTTTATGGCTGTTTTATGGTTTAATTGTACAGATAAATGCATGATATCATGGTTGACTACAAGCCAGATCACATATGCATTCCAGAGACTGTTCCTTACTGGAATACACCAGGATGTTTGTGTAGCCCTGTGCGCCTGTTACTCCCTGAAATCTAATAATGAAAAGACCAATCCAGTGGAGTTTGTGTTTGAATGCACCACTGAGACTGAAGGAAGTTAAATGCAGCATGGAGCATGATTTAACACTAAAGGAGCACAAAACCAAGCTGCAGCTCTGTAATGTTGGCTAACGGTCCTGTAGTAGACATATTTTCGCCAAGGTAGGTTGATATTTGAATTAACGCCTTAAAGTATAGATGTAGATTAAAACCTTGTAATATTTCATCCACAGATACTCTGTCAAGATGTTTCTTGGTTGATTATTGTCCATATTTTCATGGCATTGGAAATGTGCAAAGATGCAATCTGTGGTTGCATTGCATGCTGGTCTGTTGAGGCTACTGAGAAATTGAGAGGGTTGTCTGTAGTAGATGTGTCCCTGTGTGATCAATAAGTGGTGTTGCACAATATTAGGGCTGCAACTGATCATTATTTTCCTTATTGATGAATCTTCCAAGTATTTTCTCTATTAATTGATTTAATGTCAAAAATTAATGTTAAATAGGGCTGGACCTGCATATTTGACTATTCAGATGTTTGCTTGTTGGGTAGGTATTAGTTTTTTTATTTGGTTTTATAAATTGCAGATCTTAAATTTGCTGGATCTAGTAAGCTGTTTCTGCGCTTCAGTTTCTCAGCGCTTTGTCAGGCGTTGTCTCAGATTTGTCAAAAAAAGACCACTCGATATTACAAACTGGCATTAAACACACCAAACCTCTTGCAAAATGTCTTTTATTCAATAACAAATTACTGTTCAAATAACAATACTGTAGAATAACAACATTTATTGCAGTTCCATGGTATCTATCTCAGTTGAGAACAGGGAAATGTCTGTCTGAGTCCTTCCCGAGTCAAAGCTTTGAATATTGCTGTGAAGCTCCGTATCCAAAAAAAAGGACAGCGTTACAAAAATACCCCTCACAATTTCTCAAAGCCCAAGTTGCCATACTCAAATTGCTTGCCTGTCCAAGCAATGTTCAAAACACAAAGTTTAATATCATAGAAGACTAAAGAAACCAACAAATAATCATATTTAAGAAGCTGTGCTGACACTAAACCTGCCATTTCACAGCTGAAGTTTGAGATAGACAGTGGTGAAATTTGTTGCGATTAAACTGTGTCTGTAGTTAAAGTGACTCCATATAATATTGCCATGGGAACTGTTCTGAGGAATATAAAAAAATAGACTTGACTGTGTTTAAGGTGGATACTTCCTCAGGAGGTGCATAAAAATGTTCGTTTTGCCAAGTTTGCAAAAGTATCCTTTCCTTTTTAAACAATGGAGGGTGAGAGAGGAAGACATTTCTGAAATGTTTATCGAGAGACCCCATGCTGGCTTCTGGGCTGCTTACTCCGCAGTCTTCTCTGCTGTTGCTACTTTCATAATGTGATCTTGAATGCTGGCATATTGAGGGCTCACTCCAGGTTATGTCGTTCATACATGGGTTGCTTTGATCTATTGTGTTGAACTTTTTTTTAATATGCAGTTGTAAAACTTGCGCAAAGAAAAATCATGCTTTTGTTTTGACAGATTGGTTTGAGGCTGTAGTGCACAAAGAACACTTCAAGTTCTACTTACACTTTTAGCGCTGTATTTGATTTACAAATGTCAACGATCATGTGCAATCCTGGGGCTCCGCTGCCACCAGTCTTTCACTTTATCATATGAACCCGGATGTTACCCTCAGGGTCACACTGTACATTTGTTGCAACTGAATCACAGGCATTTTAATGTCAAAGGCATGTTTCAGTTCCTTATGTTCGCATTCCTTGAGATATTTTTAAAACAAAGACAAACAGCTCCGCAGTCGAGGCTCCAGAAATTCCATTGGCCTTCACAGCAGAAGGCAACAGACCTCATGCCACTGAGCGACCACAATCTTTACATAACTTAGCCCGAGACCCACTCGACTGCTTGGAGAGCTTAAAGAATAAACCATTCTTGACATGCAATATTTACATGACTACTATTGAATTACACTGCTCACCATGGCTGTCATTAAGAGCTTCATTCCAACATGAGATTGTGGAAATTCCAGCACTTGGAAAAAGTGGCACCTACATTACAGAAACGTTTGATAGCGTAAGTGAAACAAATTTTGGTAGTTTTTTAAGTTCAGTAGGTGAAACCCTAAATCAGACCACATATCTCCATTGTAGTGACACTGAATACTACTAAATTGAAGCTAGTTTCCATGTTAGCCTTGTTCCCACACAGAACAAGCTCACTGTGGTGTATAATCTGTTGTATAATCCTCCACTTGGTGAACTGCTCAGACATGAAGTAGATCAGATGGAGAGCTGATTAATTTGTGTGATTAGAGATCTCTAAATCCCTGTATTCGGGTTCACCACGCAGCTAATACTTGTTTACAGTATTTGCAACATTGGCACTTAAAAGATGGTTGCTGTTAAATGAACAGGGTCAAAATCAGGGCAAGTTTTTTGTTGGGGCTGTTTAAAATTACAATGTGATTGTCTAAGCAGAAGTCTTAATTTGGCAGAATATAAACACTGACTGATATCCGTGTAGTCGGGAAAGCATTTTTTATTTGGTTAGATTTATTGTGCAAAGCTGTTTGCTATCACAAGTCTTTCATTAGCAGAAAAAAGCCATTGGCACCTTATGTCTCCATCCTACTCCTCAGCTGTGGAACCACAGCCGGGTTCATTAGCAATATGGCTCGATGTATCTGTCCACTTGCAGCTTCTAGAGCCAGTTCATTAACACTATGCCTCTTGTGGATTACTCACCTGCCTTAGTTAAAGCTTTCAAATATTCATCAGAGGCACTGGTAGACCTCCTCACTGCACTGAAAGTAATCTGAAATCTTTTGCTGCACGTGTATCAGTCTATAGTATGTTCTACCAATCTTTACTGTAAGCATATCAATATACTTGCAAATATTCACAAATCACTTAATCAGTGTTGTTCAGGTGGATGTCTTTCTTTCTCCCCTCTGCTCAGATAAACAGATAATGAAATATAATCATATTAATAATGTTATGACAAAACATATAGCAGAGTTTAGTTAACTAAGGAGGACATCAGGACAGGAAGACATGATTACTAATATCAACAATGACACAATAAAGACTTATTTCTGTTGTTACCCTAATGTAAAGATAGTAGAGATACAGGAGTCCAAGTGTGTAGATGACATCATAATACCAAACAAACACAACAATAAATGTCTAGATAATTAAAAATTTAAACATTCTAAGTCAAACATGGTGGACTAGTGTGTCAGATTTAGTGGCATCTAGCAGTGAGCTTACAGATTGCAGCACATACCTCATCTCACTCTTCCGTTCTAAGCATGTAAGAGAAACTACTGTTGCTGCGAAATTTGCATAAAATGTGAAAGGCCAGATCTAGAGCCAGTGTTTGGCATGTCTGGCCTGCTCTACAAAAGGCGGTGTAACATGGTGATCTTTATGGAAGATGACCTGTGCCCTCATTAGATACAAATGGCTCATTTGCTGGGCATAGCACTATACAATCATAGAAGTGTTGTTTAATTCCAGCTCCGATTGTATGAGTAAATCATCTGCAATGTAAAGCCAAAGCTCATGATTTATGTTTGGAAGGTCCAGTCGTCAAGCCATGATCTTAGTGCTTACAAGTTTAAAATAAAACAATAAAACAAAAATAAATGGGAGCAGTGATCTGTCCTTCCCCACGTACACTGCTCAGCACCACAAAGCTGAATATTCAGTTCAAAAATTCGGTATTGCCACATTTAAGATAACAAAGGACAAAGTTTTTTTTAGGTGTAATATGCGAAGGGAAAACACCTTGAATATTGATTAATTTCTGCTATTTCTGCCATATCCAGTAATCTTACACGCTGACCTAAAATAATACAAATTATTGGATGTAGCTTACAATTTTCTGTTCCCAGTTCCCACAACCCATCATTTGACCTTCTTTTAAACCTCACCAGCAAAATTTCATAGCTTTTTTTTTCAAGCATTGGGTAAGTGCCACACTTCAAGCCAATCAGACTGAAGCAATAAAGTTAATCTCCCTCCACCAGCCAATTGTGTGTATGTATGCGAAGGGAATCCACCCCCTCCCAGTGTAAACAAATACACACCACAGAGTAGAGGAGGGCTGGTGTGTGAAGTGAAAGTGTGGGATGATCAGATTAGAATAGAGAAAGAAGGTGTTGTAATAATATTTTCAGTCACATCACTCAGCCAAAACAGCTCTGACCTGATGGTTAATTTTACATTCTTTGGTGAACACCTTCTAGTCAGTGTGAAGCTGTAATGTTGAGTCATAATACCACTGTTTGCTGGATGTGCCTTTGATCCTAATGTGGCCTGTCATTCCTCTTGCAAACTGTGGTTTATTAACAGCTGTGCTGGTGGTAGGCAGGTAATTACTTGCCATGTGAGCTAAAAGAGGTGATTCATTACAACTCTAGTATGAGCAAAAACAGCTGTCTGTGCTAATGGATGCTTTTGTCAAAAGTGAAAACTGCAGCAGCAGCAGTCCTTGAGTTCTGCCAGCGGGAACATGAGGCGTAGTGGACAGCTTATAAAAAAAAAGGCAAAAAAGTGGAACGTAGCCCCTACATAGCCTTAAAGGAAAGCGGAGAAGAAAGGAGGGGAAAAAGCCTCCACACAACATTGTTTTCCCCATTTATAAATCAGTGATTAGGAATACTGTTGTTCCACGTCCTGTGTGCATTGGAGCGGATTGGTGTACAATATCTGTCTTGTTGAAACCTTATCTTTGTAATTGGTCCCTGAGGGTTTGTCTAACCTGTGGCTGGTCACGTTCCCAACTCTGCAGCCCTGTGTCCCTATGTTGCCCATCAAGGAAAATGTCCGTTCATTACCACTGCCTCAACGTAATCTGATTCTTACTGGAATGTTTGACAGTTGCTCCCTGCTTCCTGCTTTTGGGAAGAAGGGGATAATTATCTTAGCTTGCTTGAACTGAACCACCGATTACATTCTCTTTCTAACGGAGTGCAGATCGCTGTGGTGCCAGTCTGAGATTATCAGGATGCTTTCTCCTACTCTTAAACCACAGAGCTTGTGTGTGCCCAGATTTTTTAGGATCCTACCTCTGGGAAAAGTTTGTGGAAACACATTTATTGCTGTGATGCAACATTCCCCTTTCAGCCTGGTTGACATTGATTTCACTCCGGTGCCACTGTGGTATGCCTTTCTCGCACCATTCCAGCAATAATTTTTCACTAAACTGCTGTGATGTCAGCTACAGCCCAGCATTATTTATTAAACGGCATTAGTTCATCGGCGCCTCAGACCTTGACCGGGCTAATTGACACTTGCCTTGCTTGACCTCAAACAGCCATCCTCTCCCAGACGTTTTCCCATATGGCCCTATATTTCCTCCATACTTAAACCATTCCTGCTGAGAGCAAACCCTTTTCATTAATCATTCTTGCCATGATTAGTATGCAGATCTCCTTATGTGTTATGTAGCCTTGATGGCGAAAGGACTAAGTATCGAAAATAGGGTTACATAATGCCACATTAGCAGTTCTTCAGAGAGGCTAATGCCTGGGCAATCTTCTTATATTTGCTTATTTGTGATTGAGTAATGGGGTTAGCTCCTCTGTTCTGTTTGTAAGCAAACATTCTCAGAAATGGGCTGCACACTAGACTGTATTATTGAGAAAAAAAGAGCTCAGTTTGAACAGAACAGCACAGCACAATTGTCATGAATCAATCACAGTAACAAAGAAGCCCTGTAACATCAGTCAGAATCACAGTATCATGATGGTCCTGCAAGTTTATTTACTGTGAAACCTAAGCCAGTTTGCAATTGCGTCACATCTATTGTTAATGTGATTCTGTGTCAAGAGTCAGTGGTTGTACAGTGTTGCTCATCGCTACTCGCAGTCAGGCACTGCTACATATATGTGATGTGAAAAGATGATGTAAAATGATTCAACACAAGGACAGAGAAGAATAGCTGATGTGTAGTTGATACTTCTCCCACTTGAAAATAAAGTCCTCTTTGTGAAGTGGTGTCAATGGAAATGAATCCATTCTAACTGACAAATGTTACCAAATTCACACATTCCTTAAATTTACAATAATTTGACAGGAACATTTCTTGAGATATATCCAGAATGCTTAAATAGAAGCTGTTGTAAAACCTTTCAACTTTAAGAGATGTGTAACAAGTTTGGCTTTTCTAACTTTTCTACTTAAGTGTCTGATTAAAGTCTGAATTGACTATATGAGATGTGAAATTTAGAGTCTTCATCTGTCTGTAAAAGTCACATTTTTGATACTAGGAGAACTAACCAAACTTAATTTAAAGTGACAGTCTCGAAGTTTACAGTCTGGTTGAATTGGCGACACCTAGTTACTGGTGATAACAGCAAATGCAGCTTAATACAGCAGGTCACAGAATTCTGGGAGCAGTAAAACAAACTGTTGTCGATTTAATAAGAAGCCAGGCAATAATTGGCCTTTTTCCATCATTCTGTGAGCAGTTGTGATCTGATTGTGTGCTGCACATGGCATGAGTCTGCGAACAGCAGGGCACAGTGACAGGAGTTGGTTATCTGAGAGAGAGGTTTCAGATGTAAAGCCTGTCACCAGCAGCTCTTCATCTAACAGCTCACTGTGGCTGCTCCGTCCTGTTCCATTACTCCCTGCAATATTTCAAACTGATCCGCTGTCAAGCTCACTGACACGCACATTGCTTTTCCTGTGACTGCTTCATAATACAGGTCAACTCATGTTTCCCCAGTTAAATGCTTTAATGTGAAGCTGCAGCAGTATGGTCAGGTTACATTAGCAGTACAGCATTTTTTCCGAGACACCCAGTTCGAAATACTGCAAATATATAGATAGACTGAAATACTTTCATCAGGACGCTCAATCGTCATTCTATACGTCATTTGGCTACTGGCTTTTAATTATTTTATATGGAATTTTTTGATATCCAAGGCATAAATTCATATTGGAGTAATGGGTTGAAAGAAAAAAAAAATCATCCACTTACAAATTGTAAAACAAACATGAGAGTCACAGTGACTCATAGAATATTTAATAGGTTTTGTTGTTCCTGGTATGTATTTGTGTTGAAAGATAATATTTAACTTATGGAATATCACAAGTAGTTTGACCAATTGTTATCATAAATGTGGTTTGAAAAGATGACTTTGTGACAACAGTGTGACCGTGTCAGTTGTGACGTGTTCGAACTCTGCACTGTACATGCCGTTGGTTTTCTCTTTGTCATGAAATATTTGACTCACATAGGGACAGTGTTATCATGTGATGGTTTTGTCATCTTGTGTAGTTCTGTCTGCCTGCGGCTGTGTTGTTACTGGGCTAAATGTAGACTGTATATGATTGTAATTGGAAGGAAAGATGCAGGTCATTCATGCATGCTTCCCTATAGGCTTGAATCCACCAGCAAGTGTGGCGCGGACCCAACACAATGACTCCCTGTTACAACCAGCTTCTGCTTGTCAAAAACAGTTAAAATCACACCAATTATTTTGTCGCTGCACTGGGAATAGCTGTTTTAGCCAAATTGTACCTACTGCAGTTGTACACATGCAAAGCAGACTGTAACAAAGACTTGTATTATAACCCAATACCCCATGAGTCACGATCTCACATTAAACTTGACTTTATAGAGTGATGTATGAAAAAGGCTGATAATTGCAATAAGAGAACCAAGGACAGATATAAAATATTTATTGAATAGATGAAGTCCATACATTAGAGCATTTAAAGACTATTGAAGGTATTTCTCAACACACTGGGATTTTATGGAAAATATAATTTGTGTATATATAGAGTGCATTAAAAATGCATATTGCCGCTTACAGTCATTTATTACCAAATAGTCAACTTTTCATGGCCTAAAAAATGGCCCTGTTTTCAGCTTTGTGAGAATGTATTTTTAGAAAAAGAAAATTAATTTAAAATGGTTTATTTATCTGAAAAATTCTATATCACCACATATGCAACAACACAAAATGCAAACAACAAATTCAAGGCTTGTATGGGTGCTAGAAATCCTTGAAAGCACTACAATAAAATTCAAGTGTTTTCAAGGTTTGAAAAGTGCTCGGATTTTGCATTAAGGTTGCTTGGATACTTTTAGATAAAGAAGTAAAGTAAGTCAGATATGAGTTCAGCGAGGTTATACAAGTCTACATACAGACAGGTGACACAATTTGAAACATGAAACTTAGTTTTCCTGTAATTTGTCATCCTTCTTTAGCATGCTACCAGAAAGCATAATTTGGTTGTTTTAGTACAACAACATCTGATGAAGAAGTGAAACAATCGTTTTGAGTATATGCATATAAATATGTAATTTACAACAGCTGTAAGGTGCTAGAAAAACTTGAAAATGCATCTTAAAAATTCATGAGAACTTCTTGAGTTTGACTTTGGAAATGGTGCAGCAGCCCTATAAATAGCAAATCAGTAAATCTACCATTAAACTAAACTAGATCAAATTAAATAAGACAAATTTCGAAGAAAATCATATTGTATTATGGAAGACAGATGAGCAGTTTTTTTTTTCTTTTTGACTGAGTAGTTTAAGTGATTCAAAGGATAAGGGGGAAAAAACATAACTTGTGACTGAAGTCCTAAAAGATCACAATGGTTCGCCATGTTTCTTTTGTAAAACATCCTCAGGATATAGGCAGAAATCCCCGTCCGTCTGGGGCTGAGGCCTATTTTAGTCTGAGTGAAGTGAAAGGCCTTGGGTGGGATCATAAGGCAACTCTGTAAACAGGAAACTTCCATTCAAGACACGGCGAACTGGGCGCACCAATGTGGTGCAGATGCTAAACACGAGAAAATTATGATCAGTTACTGAATAGTGCAGCTCGCAAATCATGAGCAGGCGTGCAAGAGTTGACACTTTGAATACCATAAATCCCTCAACAGGCATTAAAGTATGGTTCAAGATTGTACTTGCAGATATTATACATGATTTTCATGCAGGGCGTCTAGTTGGCTTTTTATGTTTAAGTGGCTCTCACTGTATTTTTATCTCTTTGGTAGATGTGATCTGCCAGGTAGGGTCACAAAAGCTACAAAGTGTTTTCTTTCAATGGCTTTTGAAAACACCACTGTCTCCTTTGGATGGCATGTTTACATTGTTACAGTCGAGCTGTTTGAGATAAAAAAAAAAAAAGGTGAGGAGTCGCACCTAACACAGGCAGGCGCTAGACCCCGCTCCATTGTGATGGCAAACCATGAAAGAGCATAGATGACAATGTCGTCTAGTTACTAACAAAGGCAACGCTGCTGGCTCGCTCCCAGCTCAGAGGGAACATGCTGTTCATGTGCTGATAGTCCTGCAGCTCAGAGACCCTCTGGAAGCACTCCAAACATGAGACCACTGGTACTGCCAAGGCTGCATTTAAAACTAATTTAGGAATACAGTGTGCCAGGCTGACAAATTGAAAACAGTGAGTCGTATTTATTTAAGTAATATATTTATATTCCGTATCATGCCTGCACATGTGGCAAATTACGTCTCTAATAGATTTGGGCGGATTTGTTTTGAGCCATAGCCTCTTACGTCTGTTGAATCTGGCAGTATTTCATTTTTGCACCATGTAGCATTTCTGTTCATTGCAGCTACTTCTTGCCAGTGTAATGCAGCATTAAAGTAATCTTCCATTATTTGGTTTGTGTAGGTTAAGATGTCTCCACCCTTCTCTTGTGTCAAAAAATGGGATGTTCACTAGAGTTGTTCTTATACCGAGTATTGGAAAATGCCTCTAATGTGGCCCATTCACCGGCGATTGGCGATATATTCGCTCCATTTGTTGCCGATGTTTTAACAGAGCCAAAGCGGGTGCTGTAAACCTGACTGACTAAGTTATTGACTGATTGATCACCATTACTTGTACATTATCTCTGTTAATGAGCTGCAAATAAAGATCCTGATAATTCAGTCTTTAATTTTCTGATTTGGGTATGTTTTTGTGGGGATCCAAAGTAAAACTCGGAGTGCACTTGCTGAGTCTTTTGAGATTGTGAACTGAACTGGACTGGACTGAACTGTCTTGGGTTTGTGGGAAAAACAAACAAGCCCTTACCGAGTCAGTACCCTGTATCAGCCCATACGCAAAGTTCAGGTATTGGAATCAGTAGTGGGAAGCAAAAAATGGTATCGGAACATCTCTAATATCTGGATGTTCTGGTACCACATCATTAAATTCAGAGTGACCCATGCACTGTAAGGTTGAAAAAAACTCAAAATGCCATCTGATAAAAACAAAAAACAAAAACAAACAAAAAAACAAAACAAATTATACGTTTCGGCCAAGACAGCATCAGCAGTTCTCTTAACATTGTTTGAGTATCATCTTACATGGCTATTAAATACTAAACACATTCTTTAATGCTGCCTCAACAACATCAACAGGACCTGCTCCCAAATAACAGATTTTACATGAGATTTCTCACAAAACAAACAAACTCCAATGTCCATCTGGTGACCAGGTCGTGTTTGTGGCTCTGGGGCCCTAAAAGAGAAATTTGGCCTGTGTGAAAGCGGTGCTCAGAGTGAAAAGAGTTTCTCTGGTTGTTCCTTAGCAACCAGCCGCCGGAGCAGCACTGTAATGCTGGATTTACTTTATGCAGAAGGCCATAGGAGAAAGCAGCAGAGACTCAAAAGATTGATTATTGAATTTCATAAATATTTCAATTGGATTAATGTCTCTGCAGTCTAGGATGCAGTCATAGCAAAGTATTGAACCCAGGCAGAGTTGGGACTCAGTGTTATTTTTCTCCTATTGTGGAGCTCTGGGGGATTTCATTAGTAACTCTCCTCCTGCCTTTGGCTTCTATTTGTGTCAAGCTAATTGGACAGAAGAAAATGGGGGAAGCTGGAACCAAGCATTTTTGGATCATTTAGGCCACCAAGCAAGCCATTTGCTCCAGGAAGATTAAAGCACATCCCCCCCTCGTCCCATTTTGTGCACCCTTCCCTTTTCTCCTTGTTTTCCCTTTGAGCTCCCATGAATTGATCTTTATATGATGTTGCGTAACTTTGTGATGATTGCGCTGCACCTCTTTGAGGCCTTTGTTTGAGCGAGATGGAGCGGGTTTCATTTGGCCGGACAGTTGGCTTTGTTCCCGGGTAGGGACCTGCTACGATGAGGTTCAATGACAGAGCTGAGAGATCTCTTTGTGTCTCTTTGTGTCCTGTAGTCCACCGCTGAATCTACACTGAGCCATTGTTGTGGTTAAGGCTGTATGTTTATGTTTATTCCCAGGATATCATAATCATATTAAACAAAAAATATTAAGATTCATTCACATTCCCTGTTAATAATCATTTTAATAGTTTGTTATTTAAATAAACTAAATAATACGATGCAATATTTGAAATTGATTATGCAAAAGATGATTCACTATTAGGGTTACAACTGATGATTATTTTCTTTCTAGAGCCCAAGGTGATGTCATCAGATGTTTTGTTTTGCCTGACTAATAGTCCAAAATCCCAAAATATTAAACTTGTTATGATGTAATGACCAGGAAAAGCAACACATTCTCACATTTGAGAAGCTGGTAGGTGAGGTTGTCCTGAAAATCCCTTCTCTGCTTTCACAGAACCTGGAAACATGAAAAAATTAGCTCAATTATTAATTGAAAATAGTTACAGATTCATTTTCTACCAGTCACCTTAATGGAGAATTGTTGCAGCTCTGCATATCATAAAGCATATACTATTTTTTATAGTCGTGGGTGGTCTTTTGAAACCGCTTTCTAAACTGAGATTCCAACACAGGATTTGTTATTATTAATTGTGCAGAGCTGTCTTAGATGCAGTATGCGTGCTGAGGCTGTGTTTATAGTAGGGTACAGTGGTTGACTCTGAACGCGCCTGTGGTCAGAGTAGCGGTTGTCATGGTGCAACATTGTGGTCAAAGTCTGTGTCAAAAGGCTGCAGACTAGAGGTTGTTTGCTTATATTGAGTCTACATCAGTGACAAATATGGTCCTGATTGTGGTGTAAAATCATGACTTGTGTTCAGCCCCGATGGATAAAGGATATCACGGTTACCTAGTCAAAGAACACACTGAGAAGGTAGACAGCTTGTAAAAAACTCACCCAAATGGTCTTGGTTAAGTCGTTCCACTTTTCCAAAAATTACTCTGTTTTGGTCAAGATATATCCTTAATTCCCCACGTTATATGAGCTGAATACAGCTGAACGAGAGCACATTACTGAGCAGCAGCTCTCACTCTGCAGTCTATTAAATTGTTATCATATCAACTCAAAAACTTGCCCCTCAAAAACAACTGATGATCGCTGATAGCTGATTGATTCATTCATTCATGCAACCAATGTACATCGTATTAAAAGTGAACTTAATTGATTATTTTAAAATAACAAGTTATCAAATGTTAATGTAAAAAAAATCACTTGTAGTGATGAACCTGAAGAGAATTATCACTGCAGCTCCCATCAGCTTAACAGAACATTATAATGAGTTTCAGCTTATAGTTTACCTGTCTGGCCCGCAAATTTACAGTCATCAGTCTAAAAACCAACTTTACACAGCACCAAAACAACAGACTGAAAGGCTGAAAGAGACTGAATACTGGACTTGGATTAGTGTTGTTTGCATATTAGCTGTCAATGCTGTGTTTACAACCATTTTTCGCAGTTGGGTAATTGTCCCAAAGTTTAATGGAACAATGACATATCCAAGACCAGTTGTATCTTAGCAGGTTTTTAACTTTTCTCATCATACACTTGTAGAATTTTGCTGGTAAAGTCTAATCCCAGATCTTCAGTTTATTCCTGTGATGCTGTTGATAGCTTTGACTTCTTGCCATGTGTGATGGTACTCTGGTATTATGGGGTGCGGCTGAGTCAGCAAATATCATTCGGTGCTAATTAGATCGCTGTGAGATCCTGTTTCAGTGGCTTGACTAATGTTATGCAGATAATATTAAATCAGCACCAGGCTGATGCAGTAAAAGTTCATTCCTACGTCTCAGACAACTTGGTTTGTTTTTACCATCAAGGACAGCAGTGCAGTACTGTGTCCTTACAGTTTACTGCAGGTGCTGAATTAGTAATCAGTGCACCTGCTCAAAGCAAGAAATTATCCGTTCTCACCTTGTGCAGATCTTTTTTAGGCCTTACTGGTATTGTTAAGTGAATTAATAAAATGTTCTGTGCGTGTAGAGAGAGCAGTGCAGCTCTTCTTTAATGCTGACCACAACCTCCTTCCTCATTCTTCTCATAAATTATTTCCTCTCTTCCCCCGTAACTTAGTGCAACTCTCCTCCTCAGCTACGACATGGTAACTCCAGTATTTTTTGAGAGCTTTTCCATGTTTCTGAGCTGTGACAAAAGGCCGAAAATACACACAGTTGCACTGTCATTCATAGATAAATGCCTATGTCATGTCAGAGTCAAGGCAGGGCGCTGTAGTAGTAATTTTTAATTGCCACAAATTGGTCCGAGTTGTCTGGCTTTTTGTTAAACCCAGCTATTGTTCTCGAGGATCATACAGCTGTGTGGAGGGTGACCAGATGTCCTGAAAAATTCAGGACACTCCCAAATTACAAGCAGTTGTCCTGAATCCTAACGTGTTTGTCCCATAAATTGACTTTTATAGTAAAAGAAAATTTATGAAAATAGTATCATTGAAACACTTATGAAGGCTATAATTCCTGTGTTTAGTTATTTAAAATGCCCTATTTGTTTTTGTAAAATATGTGAATATTATTGATGTGTTTTTGCTTGTGTATTACACTGTCATAAATGACAGTTGTCGTTTGAACTGTTGTAAACCAGATGATGGAGAGTGTAGCCGCCACTGCGAGAGGAATATGGGATAAAAAATATCTTTTAAAAAATGACTTGGTACAGCTCAATGACAATCCTGTCTGCTGAAAAAATGTTCAGTGCATCTTGTAAACACAACCACTGCGCTTCATATCATCCTCAGAATCTGCTGATCTACATAATATTAAAAAGAGATTATCAGATGTTACAATAAATTATTCATATTCAAATAAATTAATTCTTCTGGCATGACAGACTCACCCCCAACTCTCTTGTCCCAAATTTCATCCATCCTCATCTGGTCACTCTGGTAACATATTCACCAAAACAGCTGCATCTTCACATCAGCAAGGGTTAATATTTGTTGCTAAAAGTACACTGTAAAAATGTAGTAAATTATTTGTTCTTAAATTTTTGAGTTGACTGAATTTGAAAACACAAGTCAAGGTAATTTTGTAATATTCAAAACAAATACACTTTTCTAGTCAAATTAACTGGATATTAATTCAGTTGTTCATGCTCAGTAAGATTAAGATAAGAAGTTGAACCAACTACTCTTCAGTCACACTGATGAAACTTTAAAAACAGATTAGATTTACATTTTCTCTCATTTCACAAAGAACTTCCTGCTGCAGCTGCTCCTGTTGGAGCTACTTTGTTTCAGCATTGGCACAAAGACAACATGTGAAACTGCTCCCTATGATTTATTCAATTTTAAGTGTAAGGAGGTAGGGACTGAATTCAATAATGACCGTAATCATAGTTCACAGTGTTTTCAGTATTGTGACAATAAACAACCATGACATATCTTACAGTGTATTAGAGTCACACAGCAAATCTTTTTTTTTTTTTTTAGAAAGATAATTTAATGAGTTGATTGAATCCTGTACAATGCATTCATTCAACTCATTTCAGATCAAAAGACTTCACATTAAAATCACTCATGTTTGTGTTGTGAAAATAAAAAACAACTAAGTTTAATTAACTCGAATTTATAAAACTTATAATATATTTATGTCAAGCTAATGAGAAAATGTAAGCTGATGTTAGCTCTGGATGTTTTTCTAAATGCAATTAAAGCAAGAAGATAAGAAAACTTTCTTTACTCCTTCACCTGAAAAGGTTGTTATTTTATCTCTTGTGCTGATTTGCTATCATGCAGGAATCAGAGTGAGACAGTGAGCTGCAGAAATAAACTTTTCTCAAAGTATTTGTAACACTTAAATATATCGTGGCATGCCACAATGATACTCAAGATGACTCTTTATATAACATGATCTTTATCTTTAGAAGAGGTTGCTGGAGGTTGGGTCGGACAATTCTATTTTTTGAAGTGCTGGGCTAAAGGCAAACACACACAAAGGCACTTTCAATCCAACATCTGTGTCAGCTGGCTGCAGCACTGATCAAAGCAGATGGGTTGGAGAGGTCCGTTAACCCTCAGCATTCATTTTGATGTGCTTACTGGTAAGACAAATTTGTTTGCTTTCTATGTAACATGCACACTTTTTTTTTTACTTTTTAAAGAATGTCCTCTTTATTTGATGTGCAATTTTTGCAAAAAACTTCTAATAAAACTCACCATTTGCTGCTACTTGTGCAGTCTAGCATGCATCTAATTTGCATGCCTCAAGGGAGCGAGTGCAGTTTAGTTCTTGAGGGGTTTATACTGGCAGGCAGCTCAAGTAGGTGCTGTTAAGCTCATTCACATGCCTCCCTTGATTCCTGTCCCAACCAGTCACCATGTCCACCAGCTGCCTGACCATGGTGGGAAATAAACAGCAGCTCCCAAGTGCTTTTAAATTTTGTCTGTGACTGCGAAGTTGTTCTGCTCCACCACTGGCCACTTCAGCCACCCACCATCATTCAGAGGGTGTAAATCTACTCAGCTGGTGTAGAAGTGAAAGCGGAGGATGGTTAGATGTACAAGACGCCTTCCTAGTAGACAAAAAAGAGTCCTTTCTTCTTCTTAAACAAGTCTGAACAGGTGGCAGTGGAAATGTGATTGTTCGTCCTGCACTTCATTTGGCATCCGAGGCAGAGAGGAATAAGGAGAGGTCCATGTGCTCTGCTAGCTTAACCTGTTGAGTTAACACCAAGTGCTTACTGTTAATAAGACTGCTAATTAGCTTTGTGTAGTATGTGCCAGCTTCATTCAGGTGGCACATGGTTTCACTGCAGTCCAAGAAGCAAAACAGGAAGAACATTTGAGCTGCTGTGATGTTTTTAATCAATTTTGAAAGTGTTGCTTGATCCTGTTGCTTGATTCTTTATCAGTTCAAGATACAAAGAAGCGTTAATTTAGTTTGAGTCATAGTCTTTTGACTAAAATGCCATTTACACTTAGTTTTAGTCATATTTTAGTCATCTGAATTGTTTCAGAATTAGTCTCCTTTTGGTTGACTAAATCTACAGTAGCTTTTCGTGAACTGTAATTTGGTTTCGTCACAGTGAAATGCATTATTTTAACATTTCTCTTGAATTTCCGAACTCATACACCTGGAAGAAACATCTATTAACCTGTAACATTGACATCAAGTATACAATATGTAGTATATGTTGTATACTACATTCTGCTTCTTTCTCACATCATATGTCTATGATTAAGTCTAGTACATTTCTTCAAACCTGCACTCTTTTTGTTGCTGCATACTTTTTTCAGTTTCAGGACAGTGAAACTTAACACTCATTATCTTTAGTGTATCAGCTCTAAGATTAGCAACTCATGGTCGTTCACAACTCCAATCAGTGCAGGACAACGGTGGTTTCTTTTAGCCTTTATAGTATTAAAAGTTTAGCGAAAACACACCAGATTGTGTTTAGAGCTGCAACGATTAGGGCTTATCAATTAATCATTAATTTTTTAAAGAAAATAAAGTCCAAATTCTCTGATTCAAGCTTCTTAAAGGTTAATATTTTCTTGTTTCTTTACTCCTCTGTGACAGCAAACTTAATATCTTTGGGTTGTGGGGAAAAGAAGACATTTGAGGATGTCATCTTAGCTTTGGGAAACAATCAACATTTTTCACCATTTTTTTTGACATTTTATGGAGCAAACTAATCGATTAATCAAGAACATTAAAAAAAGTTAATCATCAATGAAAACTTTGGTTAGCTGATTAACTAAACTTAGCTTGAAAAACAAAACCATTGAATTGAGTGTACGTTTGCATGAATTTAAGGCTGACTCATCTGCAAATATTGCTTCAAGTTCTTTGTGTTTTTAATGATAATTGTAGCTTTGCATGGTTTACAAAAGGTCTTGTTTTCTTTGAAATCAAATGTGAAATTTATCCATATGTCTCTTCTTTTTCTGTCTCCTAAACACTGACATTTCTGTACAGTTCATGAGACATGCAACAAGTGCATGCTAGTTGACTTCCTGGGTTAGGGTTAGGATACTATCCAGTTGTGTGTTTAATCTCCCTACCACACAAAGAGGTCAGATCTCTTCCAAACTCATCCCTCCCTAACATTTTCATTTTTCTTCATTGACGAAAGCATCAATAGATTTCTTCATGTTTTTGTCATCACATTACTTCTCGTCTTCTCTTCTCGTCAGTGAAAAAATGTTCTTGACAGAAATTATTAATCAACTAAATTAACACTGCTTACATTGCAGTGAGCAGCATAATTTATTCTCCCACTTTTTCACTCATTTTTGCATTCTTTTGAAGGATTAACTTCCGTTTCTGTTTTTTTTTTTTTTGTCCCATAAAATGAATGTGCTGTTTTGGGAATGAGCTCTTCCATTCTGCCAGTGAAGCCCTTTGCTATCATCACATGCTGTGTCTTTGTAAAATGGGCACTCAGACCTCGACAGTCGGCCAGAACAGCCACAGATAGCAGCGTAGAGGCGCTCGTCACCATGTGACCTTGTTGTAGCCCACAAAGCCTCCACCTGCTCTCTCACACAGGCTAATGGATAAAAATACCCAGCAGATCCCACACTCTCTGTCAATAGAGATTCAAGGACAGCTGCTGGCCACCCTGTTAACACTGGGAATGTACAAACAAAGGCAAAGGGAGCACACACACACATATTAACACAAACAGAGACAGACATGCGCACAGTGGCACCCAGTGGAACATCATACCGCTGCCCCTGAGGTGTATGATGAACACCGTGCACATTTGGAATAAACTGCCGTCGCTGCTGTTTCGTCTGCTTCGAGGGGGTGGGGGTGGGGGGCTGTCCTCCTCAGTCCCACTTGGCACACTGACACAGACATGCTGCGGCGTTTGTGCTGAGATGACAATATAATGCAATATATTGCCATTAGCAGATACTGCACTGTAGGCAACATGACCTTCCAACCTTCAACACTGGCTGTCTGACTCCCAGTGGTCTGTTTACCTCGTTACACGGCTGCTACGGGCTGTTTACCTCCTCATACAGCAGCTCTGTCCACTTCATTATGCTCTAACACTCGCTTTTAAATTGTTATTCAGTCTCTAATGCAGCCATATGGTCTTCATTAGACAGCCAGACATTGATGAGACTGACATTTCATTTTATGCAAGGCTGCGTTAAAGTCCAGGGTGGAGAATCTAGAACAAGCACAAAAGGATTTTGCTGTCTTTTTTACGGTTGTTTTTTAGTGGAAGTGACATTTAACAGTTTACCTAATGAACCCCGATAAGACCTGAGGGACAGTTTGTTTTGATGTGCTGTCAGGGAAATTATGGCTGCAGCTAGCAATTATTTTCCTCTTGGTTTAATCTTTTGATTAATATTTTGATCTAGGAAATGTCAAAAAATGGAATCATGGCCTTTGCAATTGAAATTTAAATCCCAAGGTGACATTTTCAGATGTCTTGTTTTGTCAAACCGTCAACCCAAAACCAAATATTGAAATTTACTGTCACATATGACACTCAGAAGCATCAAGGTAGTAATAGGGAAGTTCAGGCATTTTGTTGATTCTTTGCTCATTTTTCTGTCAGTAAACTTATCTTATTATCTTTGATGATCATTGTAGCTCTAGTGTAAATAGCCAAAACTGTCATAGCAATGACTACAAGTATGTTATTTATTACATTTCTGCCTTCCTCTGAAAGACCTCTAATAAGAAGGTACTGTGAGGCAGCTCACTTCCATGTATTTGTCTTCATCTTTGAGCCTTATCATGTTGTATCTCTTTGATGGGCAACTGCTGAAAAATCAGACCCTGCTTCTCATTGATTATGCAAGGAAATATTAAGTAAAAGCAACTCAGTTTAATTGCATGTCAGTATCTTTTAGAGTGGAAATGATTCGAGTTGATTCATTATTCATCAGTCAATCAACAGACAGTTACAGTGTTATTGTCCCATCAGTTTGCGTTGAAAACAGTCTTGATGTCGGAAAGGGGTGTGTAGCAACACAAAATAAAAGTGGTCAATAATTCCCCTTAAATGCTTTAAAAGTAAAGTTTGAAGTGTGCTTTGAAAACATAAGGAGTAGGAAGTACATGTATTTGTGTTAAAATGTAGGTGGTCAAAGTAAACACTTGTTAGAAAAATAAGTTATTAAATTAGGTACAGACACCTGAAAACTCACACCTCTGATTAATCCTTTAAATAGTCATGTGTCAAAAATACAATCTGTACAATACATTCCTTAGTTACACCTTCCTAAATATAAGTTATGTCTGTTTTATATGTCATGATTAACTGAATATTTTTTGATTTTGGACTGTTGTTTTTGAACAAAACAAGTTATTTCAAGGTGTCAGGTTGGGTTTAGAAAATAGCTATTGTGAGAATTTGTGTCTTTTTATTATTTTATGACACTTTATAGACAAAAAAAATATTCAATGAGTTGATAAAATAATTAGCAGATTAACTAATGAAGAAAACAGTTGTTAGTTGCAGCCCTAGTATCTTTAAGACTGGTAGTGTCCCCACAGATGCATGGTCCTAATAGTAGACCCAGATGGCGGCTCCTCCACTTGGTATGCTATATGGTACCTTCCATAGGTTAGTGAGCAGCAGGGGGTGAGAGTCATGACTGAGATGGCCTCTTTAGGCCACGTGTGTGTGTCTTTTGGTGTGGATAGTACTGAGACATTATCTAGCCAGTGTCATCTGAGGAATGCAAGCCTCACCCTGGCCTGACACACAAGACGGCCCCTCCGCCGTCACAGTAACAGGATCCAGGAATACCGGCACATCACTGGACGAGGGGTCATTGGCACAGGAAGGCAAACCTGAAAAAGGTCAAATCTTCAAAAGGGAATATTCTGGATCGTGCCATGAATAAATATATGAATCACAGGAAGCTACATTTGTTAATATGTTGCAGTTTCCTTTAAAATTGAAGATTCATAGCCCTTAGTACCTCCTGTTTTTTGCTGAATAATAAAGAAACTCCCAAGGTCCACTGATTCTGCAAACATGAATTAACATTCGATGTCTTTAATCATGGTTATGTCAGCCTAATGAGCTGTTTTTGCACCGCCATATCCTCATTGTTTGATTCCAACCTTGAAGCGGCTGCAGTGAAGTTCAGAGGGCGAAGGTACGGAGTTAAAAGCTCACCCCGCAGTGACAAGTGAGCAATTGTTTATAAAACTAGGTCGTCCTCGCTCCCAAGTCGCGGGGGATTAATTTGTGCTTTTCACAGCTATTTTCTGAAACAGAACGACAACAAATCCTCCCCGCGCAAAGTGCCGTGATTAGAACGGCCATTCCTTCTTTTGACTGCCAGGGATCAAGGTCGTAAGCATCTTAGACGGGGATGGTGTAATGAGCCGGCTGGTAGAAAGATGCAGCTTGTCTCTTGAATGCAGACACTTGCAAACTAAAAACGCTGCAGTTTCAATGTGAGGTTTAATTGCACCATTTTCAATCTTTGGTCAAGATTATTCTGTTGTTTTCAGCACTTTATCAGCACTTCCCTGTTCGGCTGTGATGTTCTCATTTAGATACAAACCATGGAAAGTTTTTTTTTTTTTTTTTTCAGCCCAGAAGGATCCAATACGTAGCTGATTATGGAAAGTGTTTGTCATATTTGAACCAACAAACGTCAGAGCACAGGCCTGCTCCTCTGACCGCCACCATGGACAGAAGGAACAATCCCAATTTGCCAAATTCCTCAGTTTGCCAGTGAGATTTTACTTGTGTGAAAACTCATTCAGACAAGTTCTCTACAAGTTGCCTGGCAGTGCCGACAGAAGTACATATGCCTCGCAGTAGGCAGCCACCCTGTTTTCTCGCGCTCTCTCTGCCTCTCTGTTCATCTCTCTGCTGGCTTGATAAGAATAGCAGCAGAGCTGGCAGACATACCTCCTGGTTTTAACTGTACAGGGAGGAACATGATGAGCATTTTTCACTTCTTTTTATAGACCAAGCGATTAATCCAAAAATGATTTATAGAGAACAATAATAGTTGTTCGTTGTAGCCCTAGATAAACTGTGATTTTGATTTCTACCACTATGTGTTCTCGCCCTCGGTTTGACAAAACAAACTCGCAAAACTTGTGGTGGAAATGTTTTTTTTATTTTATATTTTGCAGCTTAACAATTAGGTTATTAATCAGAACAATGAATGAATGAAAATAATCATTAGTTGCAGACCTACAGACAACACTTGCAACACATTTGCATTAAGCTGGGAGCGCACTGTATGAATTGAGCTTGTTTCTGAACTAGTTTTGGAGCCACATGTCTCATTTTTACAGCTGGACCGAATGTCAGCTTCATTAGGCATTGTGGGACTGAGATCAATTGCTCTCCAATGGCCGATAAACTTTGGGATGAATTTCTGACATGTAAGAAATTTAGGTTGGCTGCTGTCAGGCTCTTGCACCATTGAAGCAGAGCCATAAGTAATTTTCTTCTAGGTCAGCTCCTTTTTTTCTCTCACCCTGCCTGCAAGAAGTGGCAAACAGAGCGTCTGAAATTGCCATGGTGACGCAACGCGGCACATGGATGGAAAGCTTGGACACGTAGCTAACTTACCTCCAATGCTCTCTGCAAAATGGAGAAGCCATACTGTCCACATCTTCCCAGCCACCTGGAGTCCAAATATAGCCAGATAATCAAGGTAGCACTAGTTAGCATTATAGCTAGAAAACAAACTTCTATCTGCCTCTGAGCTTTCAAACAAATCTTTATTGACAATCGACTGTTTGGCTCAATGGCTGTTTTATTTTATATTTTACAGTGTGACTTGATGATGGCTTGACATCTGACTGTAAAGTGTAATCACATAAATTATGAGCTTTGACTTTACAATACAGAAGATTTACTCATACAGTAGGAGTTGAAATCAAACAACATTCCTAAAATTATAGTGTATGCCCAGCTTTTTCATTTGATGAACTGCACAGAAGTAAACTTGTGTGGGTGTGAGAAAAATAGAAGAGTAACAATGTGAATGAAAAATGCTGTAGAGAAACAGCAAAAGTCTCAAGTTAGAATCAAAGAAACCCTGATGGTGAGGAACCCATCGAGGGTGATGACAGTCAAGAAGCATATCCTTTACAAGCAATGTTTTGCATTGCAGTGAAACACCACAAGTATACTCACTGCACCTGAAATGTCACCACAAAATGTAATATGAAGCTATCAAGGCCACAAAAAGTAGCAGAATATTCCTTTGCTTAAACATACAATACATCACCAAGCAGAAAAAGCTACAGGCGCAAGGGCAGACAGGAAGGGGAGGCAGTATTTATATCAATTGAGAAAATTCTCTTTTTATCCAACACTGGCTACCGAACAAAGCCCCCTTTGTTACTGATACAGATAAAAACACCTCTGCTTAGACCAGATTTTTTCCAGGTGAAAGTGCTTTGCAGCTCAGTCAGAAAGTGACAAACACATAATTGGCATCACTTGATAGTAGGGTTTCCTCGAGAGTAGTTAGATAAGCGCAAGGCTTGCATGACACACTCAGACGGCTGGAG
This sequence comes from Lutjanus argentimaculatus, assembly GCA_034769285.1. NCBI lineage: Eukaryota > Metazoa > Chordata > Actinopteri > Lutjaniformes > Lutjanidae > Lutjanus > Lutjanus argentimaculatus. The sequence continues at coordinate 62,649 of JAWZSL010000121.1, forward strand.
ATGCTAATGTTGTCAACAAAGGAGACAGAATCATTGATTTACTCTGCTGGCTGACTCAGTGAGGACAGTGCATCACTGAAACAGCCATAATGTGTCTGGTTTTATGGGTTTACAACACTTAATCGGTCATTCCTAGACTATATAAAAACATAACCTCAGCACCTGCAGTTTGCTTCAACACTCCCTTGACACACATTATCAGATAAGTCCTTCTACTGTATGAGTCACTGCGCTAAAGATGGTGCTGATGCTCATTTCAATCCACCGTTTGTCCACAGTAGATTCATTTTCAATCAAGATATTAAAACAACTGATTGTTGATTCAAACTAGATGTGTTGAAATATTGATAAATGTGATCATCCGTCAGATCGTGAGGCTGCTCAGGTCATCAGAAATGCCCTTCACCTCCCTACCTGAGACTCTTTTGTTTCTCTCTCCCACAGTGTGCCATTGTTTCTGAAAAGGTTGCAGCCCCCTTGCTTTGATGTTTGTCTACAGCGGGTGATAGATGCATGCAGAGGTCTGCTATCTGCACTCAGCCAGAGCCAAATGAATAAATGGATTGACCATTTGTGGTGCAGTGAAAGGGCCCGGCTAAAGAAAAGCCTCCTATCTGGCAAACAGACACTGTGGTGTTAAGAGATAAGAAAAGCAGGGACGTTTTCTAACTATAGCTTAGGGTGAGCCAGGACTGTTGAATTCACTGAAACAGTTATTGAAATTACAGTCTCAGCAATGTTTAATACATTATTCAATCAAAAGAAAATTAGTTGCCAACTATTTTGATCATCAATTTATCATCTAAGTTTTTTTTTTTTTTTCGCAAAAATGTCAAACATTTGCTGGTTCCAGCTTCTTAAATGTGAGGATTTGCTGCTTTTCTTTGTCACTTATGATAGTAAATGAAGAGTCTTTGGGTTTTAGACCATTGGTTGGACAAAAGAAGCTAAAGTTGTCAAAAATATCGATACTTCAAAGTCTTTTAATACCACGTTTAAAACGGTACTATACTAACATTTGTTAGTATCGAAAAATATCGCTCATTCAAGACCTTAGTTCAGTTCAGTCTTTTTTTTTTTCCTTCCTGAAATTTGGTTTGCAAACTGTGTTCAGTTCCTGTACCAGCACCGTGTGCAGGTTGTTAAAGGTGTAGTATGCTTAAAAATATGCTTAAAAAAACAATATATATCTGTATCTGCAGAGACCCTGCAGCCCTCTGCCTGTTTCCTTATTTTCTCATAATTTTGCTGCTCAGGATGTTTTACCAACCCAAAACATTGCTATTTGACATCCTGGGAATGAGACTGAACAATCAACTATCTTTCTAATGCATTTACAAATAGCTCAAATCCTAGTGATTCTACCTTTACAGCTAGCGTCGCATCCAGTTTAAAATTCTGGTATCATGACAACTCTAAATGAAGCAATTTGAAGTTTTTGACATTTTACAGACTAAAAGATTACTTGATTAATCTTGAAAAGTGAGAATAAGTTATTTGCAGTCCTTATGTTTGGTCAGTTAATCATTTTTAGTCATTTATCATGCAGAAATGCTAAGCAAAAAAAAAAAGTAATTTAAAGACATCAGCAAGGACTCTGGAAAATTGTGGCATTTTATAGACAAATGTATCAATCAAAAAATCAAGAAGATAATGAAAATGATTATTTGAGGCACTGTCTTGGAATTTCTTTTGTAATTTAACATTTGGTTTACCTCTATTTCACCGCGTCGCTATTTATGTCAAAAACTTGTCATGCAGCAAAACAGCAAACATTCTTTCATGTGATTTTCCTCATCTGGCTCTTTTGCACTGACGTCTGTCTTTTAAGTGAAACTGTATTTGTTTTCACTGCAGCCTTAAGCTCTTTTGTATTCCTGTGAGGTCTCAATGAACACAATGCAGGGAAAACATCACAACTTCCTTGACCTGCCTCTGCCCACTGAATGCTTTGCCACTCAACAGGCTGGCACGGGGCCCGACACTGCACCCTCTCCCTCTGGGGCCTAACATAATGGGTGGAAATGAGATGTCTTGTTGGTGGTGTGTGTGTGTGTGTGTTCTGTGTGTTTGTTGTGGTGGTGTGTGTGTTGTTTGTTTGTGTGTGTGGTGTGTGTGTGTGTGGTGTGTGTGTTTGTTGGGTGGAAGACAAGGCCTCTATTGTTTAATTTATCCAGGAGAGGAAATGCCTCCACTCGTTTGGCTGCATTTCACTGCACCATCTGTCTTACAATGAAGGTGTAAAGAGATGACACATTGTGTTGCATCAAGGAAATAACTGAGGAAGTTTGCAAAGAAGTCAGATTGACAGAATGTAAATGGTATGCAAGGAACGCCACAGGAAGGTATGCACAAACAGCTTTGAAGTGTCCACAAGGTTTTATCAAGAACAGCATCTTGGTATGTTTTCCCTTCAGTGGGGGCCACCTGTGTTCCTGGAAGGATCAGTTTGGAAAAGGAAGGAACCGGGATTAGATGGTGTTTAATGCTGTAGTCTGGGAGTTTGAGGTACCCTCCAAAAGCCCAAAAGCCAGCAGTTAAAAAAAAAAAAAAAAGAACAAGCTTTTGTCATTATTCAGCACACACAATGAGCAGAATTTTGGCTGGATGCAGCCTTCATCAGCGTGGCCTAGTTTCAGCTACCCACTACTCATGGTCTGATTCCTCTTTCTCTTACATGAGAGACTGTTGGTTCTGCTTTCAGGCAAAGATGGGAGTGAACATGAAGCAGGCATCACCCAAGTGATGTTGCAAAAAAAAGAAAAGATCCTCTTTTGATCTCTGTACTAAGAGGGAAAGTCCATGCAAGGTCTTTTATTTTTTGATTTTTTTGAATTAAAGCAAATGCATCACATGAAAAAAGCTCTGAAATACTAATTGAAATTCTGAGGCATTTGTCACGATTTGATGATTCTGTCAGTGTGCATTTTCTGCTGATTGTGTTTGGCTCCGTGTAAAAGGAGAAAGAGACAGAGAGAAAGAAAGAGAACGAGACCGGAAAATGTAGGGCCCATGCAGGGAGTGGAAAAGATAGGGTCCTTTACATTCTTTCCATACAGTCAATCTGAAATATTTGAGACTGCAGCCACAATTGATGGTTTTGCATATTTCTCCCTGTGAGGCGGCTTTTGAGTGGCGCTGTTTTATTCATAGTGATGTCACTGTGGAGGGGGGAAAAAGAAACCTGCAACACTGCCACCTAGTGGTGACCTTCTGTCTGTAATAGATACTCTGTGTTTAAGAAGAGAATTTCTTCCTTCTACAATCATTATTGATCCTTGTGTCACTGGAAGGTGTTTTTAATGACACTCCACCTACTCTGATGGTTATGATTTATGAGAATTTGTTTTCTTTTTAGCAGAGTAGTGAGTGACAGTTTGGACATAGTAAGAGAGAGAAGGGGATGAGGACCTTTTTTGATTAGGTTTGTGTTACAGCCGTAATAATTAGGCTAATTTATTAATTAGAAACTGTTTTGATAATGAGTAATTTTTTGTTGAAAAATATTATAAACTCTCAGATTCCAGCTCATTTAATGTGAATATTGTCAGGTGTCTTTACTCCGCTATGACAGTAAACTGAATATCTTTGGATTGTGGACATTAGAAGACAATAGAAGACATTCAGAAGATGTCATTTGGGGTTTTGGGAATCACTTACTGATATTTTTCCACCATTTTTTTTGTATTTTATAGACCAAACAACTAATGAATTAATCGAGAAAATAATCATCATATTATTCAACAATGACAATAATCCTTAGTTTCAGCCCTAGTTTGTGTCTTAGGTCATAGATGCAAAGACTTTATTAGTCTTTGCATCACATTTTATGTAAATATATAGCCTACTTTATGTTTGTAGGTATGCCTTTTTCACTTAAACATTACATTTTAAGTTTTTAAAGTCCTTGAGTGAAATTTACTAAAACCAGGAGTGAGTTCAAAATAAAGGGAAGGCAGGTAGGTGAAGGAAGGAATGATGTCAGTTTTTTTTTAAAGTTTGTTGTTCCCAAAAACTTTAAACTGCTATTCTGGCCAAACCAAAAAAAATCTTGTCAGAAGTGGAAAGCAGTGAATTGACACTTTTGCTTCAAAAATGACTCAATCAGTTATGCAGTCATTATCAATATATTTGCCAGTTAATTTTCTGTATATCAAGTAATCGATTAATACAGTGGTCCCCAAAATTTTTCATTTCAAGGACCACTACGATAGATACGCATTAGATGATGGAGCCCTCAGTTTGAGAAGATGTTGTCTAAAAGAATCTCCCCTCTGGGTTTTTTATTATTGTTATTCTTTTTAGGTATGTAGATGATAAAGGTCTTCATAATCAATCAGTGATCAAATTATACATGCAATCTACTGTACAATCAGTCAAAACAGCCAACCCTATTTCTCCCCTTGTTCCAACTTCCCGAAAATGTGATAAAAGTTCAATTTTCTACTTCTTCTCCCTATTGTAGGGACCCCCTACAATCCACCTGCTTAAAGTAAAATACTGCATATACTACACATAAGCCTGACTAGTCGCCTTCATATTCAGGTAATTGCTCACTGACTTATAGTTTGCATCCATTTCTTAATGCAAACTATGCAGGATTTTCCCAAAAACACAATGCATAAACTCATTCGAAGATAACCCAAGTCCTTGATATTTGAGTTCCTGTGAATGAGACTCAACAGTCAACAATTTTTCTGGTGTACTTGCAAACAGCATTGACAACTTTTACATTTTCCAACTTTAACCCACTTTAAATGAATTGGACATTTGCAATTTTGTTAGTTTAGTAGAAATGTTGCCTCATTACTTGTCATTGTATTGTGGCATTTACTGTAGCTCAGTATCCAAAATGTACTGAGTCAGTCAATGCTGTAGTTCCTCAGTCACCCAGAAGGTGGCAGTATGTGTCTGAGCTCCTGTTCATGCTGCTTCACTGACCACAGACACTTTGAACATAAGGATTTTGTTAGTGAGGATATCACTGTGTGATGTAACAGGGCCAGGCAGCCCCGAGGACAATATGAGTTCCTTTCTGTGTCCGCTTCATAAAGGCCAAACCCAAATTATAAAAAAAAAAAAAAAAAGAAAAGAAAAAAGACTTTAGGGGACCAACACCCAGTCATGTTGTTACATAACACAGTCTGGACATGAATTCAGAGTCTGCAGGAATGTGTCACATATTTGTTGATGTTTAGATTTGCATGGTTATTTGTAACAGGTGGTGAGAACAGACTTTACTACGCTTTTTTGAACTACTTAGCGTGGTGTTTTTTTTCCACTCGGTTGTGTGTAATCGGAACCTCTGAATTTAACCTTTTGAATTCAACTGTAATACTGGGCGAACAGGCAGAGCTTTCTGGGTGTGTTTCCTTTGTGTGTTGCTTGTTTGCCAGTTGGTTGACAGCATGCAGTTTTCATCCAATGTCATGTGCAGCAGAGTTTCATGCATCCTTTACAGGGTTTGAAAAAAAAAGTAGTATTAATAATAATCATAAGTCAATAATGCCAGACTTTGACTCATTTAACTTTTAGTCAAACTGTCCAGAGTGTATAGTGCTGTTGTCTTGCATTGAATATTGTATCAGAAATCATTGCCATTGTCCATCCTGATGGCTGGAAGTCATCGATCACTGAATCCTCTACCTATCGTACCATTGCGATTTAAAAGTCCTCTGTATTTGAGGTACATGTCCCTTCAGATTTGCCATAGAGTTGTAGTTGAAGTTTAATTTTTGGCATGAGGGAGGCAAAAAAAAGGTGTTGCTGCCATTCATTGCTCTATGTCTCCATGTTATTGTATTATTTTCTTTTTAAACACAACAAAGTTACAGACATGTGGTCCCAAGACGAAGACCCCCTTTAGACCCAGCAACAATATCATTGATTTTTGTGATGTTTCCATTGCTGACACATTTTAGTCATCCTTAACAAATGCAAACAAATGTTTTTGTCTGAGCTTTCATCAAACACCACAGGGTATGCAATGAAAACTCTAGAATTGCGTAAGTGATCATGAATGTCACTTGATTTAACTTGCTAATCCGCTCTGCCACTGTTTCTGCCGATAGAGAAATATTTTTGCAGGCCAAATTATATTTTTGACATCATTTGGTAGGCTGGAGGGAGGACAGTGTGCCCTGTCAGGAATAAGTATTTTTTATGCAGTTGATGGACTGAAAATAAGATTTTTTTGTGTTGCAGACTTTGTTGTATTTATCAATTATTCTCTATTATTTGAACCAACTTAAATTGACCATAAAGGCCTCTTAACACTGGTGTGATTCTGGCTTTCTCTCCTGCTGACAGACACATTGGAGCACCAAACTGCAACAAACAAAGTGTTATTTAGCTTTTGTGGCCAAAATTTCATCAAATTTTCAATAAGCTTATGATTGCGTCTCTCAGAAACACAACCTAGAGACAGGGTGGTCATTGTGTGTGATTTCATGTGTGTGTGTGTGTCTAATGGGGTCCTAACACAGAGTCTCTGTTGTCCCTCCGCTCTGCTGTCGCCACATCTACCTCCAGTTGCCGCCAACAAAGGCATCCCAGTAGCTGCAACCAGCACCGCAACACACACTCACACACACACACACACACACACAGCGTCAGTGCCCCTGTGTGTACCAACAGACAGTGGAGTAGCTGTGCTGACTGCCAGCTCTCAGAGAGGGCCACTTTGTTTCACCTCTGTCTTGGATTCACGCCAAACAATCTGAGAGTCGCTCACTGGGTCACTTGATGAAGTAATTGAATGGGGAGTTTATAGTTGTGCAGTGTACTTCCTTTATTTTTTCTCTGCGAGGTGCTTTATTGCTTTCTATTCCAGCGCTCAGCCACACAAATCAATGTCACTGTCCTTGTAAAAGGTTTTCTGTCGTATGAGTAGCCAGTTTGTCCACTGACTGCAGAATGAATAATCAGTATTTTAAGCATCAGTGCAACTACATAATCGTTTCTCTGCCTCGTTTGAGTGTTTTTGTTGTCACTTCTTGCTCACTGGGAGTGAGTAGGAGTGTTGAAACTAGGGTTGATTATTGTCGCCAAAAGAATTCACAATAGCAATATTATGGCAGTAATTTATGGAAAACTTTAAAGAAAAATTAACGCTATCATTCAAAATCATGTTTTACTCTGCATATTGTGCATTTTGTCCCTTTTTGGCAAATGACTTGCACTCAAAATACAAATGTAGGGAGGAGGAGGAGAGTCTGTAAACAGACCTGTACAGAAGTGTACAAAAAATGTAATTACACTCAATGGATTGTCAAAAGTTGTGTGTCAGGGGAAGAAAACAAAGTAGAAGTGATAAGAAATCATTTAAGAGCATACAGTATGTTTACGAGGTATATGTGTATTGCTAATATGATGTCAGTATGGCATTTTTTGTTTTTTTTTAAATATCACAGTTATTGTCACTACTCCTGTATTGTGACACCCCAGTTGAAATATTTAGTTGAGTAAATTTTGATACAACAGGAAAAATAGCAAGTGCTCACATTCTCCTTTTCTATAGTAGACAATTCTAATAATTCATCTTTAAATCATTCATCAAGGAAAACTCTCATTAGTTCTGACTTTACAAATTTGAGCATGTGCTGCTTTTCATTGTCATATACCATGTAAAAAAATAATATGTAATGAAAGTAATCTTTAATCTGTCTCACAGATTAATCACAGTATGTGCTGTCACATAAAAACTATAGAATTTTGCTTTACATATTGCAGCAATGTGTAAACACAACAACATATGTGACACAGTTGCCTATTGTTTTTCAAACATATTTTTCAGGCTTTTATGCCTCTAATCTACAGGAATCTAGACTGTTCGGTGCATTAAATATCAGAAAATGGTGAGAAATATTAATTGCTGTTTCCCAAAGCCCAAGATGACGTCCTCAAATGTCTTGTTCTGTCCAAAACCCAAAGATACTCAGTTTACTGTCAAGAAACCACAAAATATCCACATTTTGGAAGCTTAAATTGAAATATTTTGATATTTTGTCTTTACAAAATTACCCTAAAGGAATAGTCAATTATCAGCATTGTTGGTCGATGGATTTAGTAGTCGACAACTAATCAATTTATTGACTAATTGTTGTCGCTCTACTCAGTTGTGTTCACCAGCTAATTGCTCATTTTATCTTTCTGCCATTTGGCATTGAGCAGGTAGTGTACTGTGGATCTGTCAGAGGCCGTTCACTGAAAACAGCTGCCTGTTGCACCTGGACAAAGGTTGATGATGGTGTTACAGTGAATGAAAATAGTTACAGCAACAGTTGTGGGCCGTAAAACCAAAACAAGCTGAAAGACGCTGTAAAGAACTGAGAGAAACTTGAAATTCAGTGACATTTCTCTGTGTGGTCATTTCATTCAATATTCCTATAGAATAACTGACTGTAGTATCTTTAAAGCTCTAGCTCTAAGCTCCTGTGTCTAACCACACCTTTCCTCTATTCCTCAGGACCTGGAGATTGTCTACTCTTATCTCCACGGGATGGAGGCCTTGTCCAACCTGCGAGAGCACCAGCTGAGGTCAGTGTTTGCACACAGTCCTGTTACTTAATTAACATAACTTAGAGCTTGATATTCCAATTACATAAATTTAAAATGCTAATTAAAACACAGTGACAACTCCTCAGTGTCTGCTGCTCCACAACAGTTGTTCTGAGGGGTGGATAATTAACACTGAGCCAGTGAAATGCAGGAGAAATTGGTTATTTCACTCTCTAAAAAGCAAATCACAGTGACTAAATTTTGTGAATTTAATGTGGCTGGCATATATAAAATGCCTTTTTTTCCTGACAGGTCTAAAACATCTAAAACAGATTATTTTAAACATGATTAATGTCAGTTTTTTGTACTTATTAAGTTCATATTTTTTCTTGATAAAGCGATCAGATCTGTTCGTTCTTGTAGATCTGTACACATTAACACGATATGAAACCTACAACTCTCCTGAAAGAGGAATTTAATTTCATGTTCAAGAAATCTTTGAGCCATGAGTTGTTCACTGACACGTGTGCAGTTTTGGTCACATTGCCCTCTGAATTCTCCGAAAGTTGTTGAAAGCAGGGTTTTTTTTTCTAATTCTTGGATTGGCCTAATGGCATTAACAGAGAGGTTTTAATTTCGTCTGGAATTAGTCAAAGGGCTCTATTGTTATATCAGGGAATTTGACATGTGAAGAAATTGACACATGCCCTCAGACTAAATCCTGATAAAGGGGAAGTCCACCAATTTTACACATTAAAGTGTATATATTGGGGAGCACTCTTGCATATGCAAAACATTTTATGAAGTCTTCATGAAATTGTCTCAAGTGATGTTACTTAGCTTGAAGCTATATTAGCTGCTGCTAGCATAACACACCTGAAACTCTGACGGAACTGTTGGCAGTTGAGCTGCATTGTGGGTAAAGTAGTCACCACGTTGTGATAAGGACAAAGAAAAGATGATGTCTTTGGTTCTGCTGCGACTATCTTGTTACTTAAAAAAAAAAACATCATGAGATTGATAGTTATTGGAGTGTAGTTCCAAACTAATGGAGTACTCTTTTGCTGTGGTGGAAAGTAACTAAGTACATTTACTCAAGTACTGTGCTACAATTTTCAGGTATTTGTACTTTGTGTATTTCCATTTATGGGACATTATACTTCTACTCAACTACATTTCAGAGGCAAATATTGTACTTTTTACTCCACTACAATTATTTGATAATTTACTTACATACATTCCTGGTTACTTTTCCTATTCAGCTGCAAAAATAATCAACAAATACATTATGATATTATTATATCAATAAAACTTTAATGATGCCCAGTAGGGCCCAACCAATACTGCATTTTGGGGTCCAATAATGATATTAGGAAATTAAAAAAATTCAGTATTGATATATCAGATGATATTGCAACGATTCCTCAGATGTAGTTATCAAACACTTGTGGCAGAGATCTGTAATCAAGGCAGGATATTTTACAGTTTAACAATAAATTTATTGTCCAACATGACATCAGGGCACTGAAACATTACACTTTCATTGTTATTTTTAATAACACTAAATAAATATAAATTAAAAAACACAAATAAACAAAATAATATGCTATATATTTAACTTGAATTAAGAGAAAGGATCAAATATGCATAAAATGCAGCATATAAAACTAAAAAAAACAATACAAGCAATCTGCAGTACGCTCTGTCAAAACCAAAGTTTTCATGTTAGAGCATAGCGGACAACATGTACACAGATAGAGATATAGCTGTGATAGGCCAATAACAGCAACTGACTGATACATCTCTCTGGCTCTAATCCTAAGGGGGAGGTTCACAAGCTACCCAACAGTATATGAAGTGTAAAAATATATATATATATATATAATGGGCCATTCTGCATCATTAGTACTTTTACTTTTGGTAATTTGTTTTGAGTATTTTGATGCTAATACTTTTGTACAAATAAAGGTCCTGAATTTCAATTTTTACTTAAGTAAAAGTAGAGTATTTCTACACTGTGGTATTGCAACTTCTACTGTATGAGGGCTCAGTCCTTCCTCCACCACTGCTCTTTTGACACCGGAAAGACAAGTGTGTCTTGACATGAAGATCTCAAATTTGACTAAACTAGCCAGATGTGAACATGCCATTCTGTTCTCCACACATGATTCTGCCTTTTGCTTTCTCGTCACCACGTTAGCTTTCTAGTCATTTCTATCTGGCATACACTCTCCAAACACTGCATGTCAGAAGTCTGTTCCCAGCATGCCTTGTGTGCATACATGTGGATTACACTGGCGACGGAACAATGTAGCAGTACATGACCCGTGAGCTGGAACATTCCACTGTGTGACCCCTCGGAGGCCTCCCACCCCACAGTAACCCCTCTCCCTCCTCCTCCCTGTTTGGATCCTGAGGAATGTCCCCGTGGTCCCACAGACCAAACCAACACTCCTGCCAACTTTGGTTTTCTTACTTAAAAAAAAAAAAAAAAAACTCCCAGCCAGCCAGACATCCCACTAACTATGGGATTATGTTATAGTTCTTTTCATTTCATCTGGGAGGAATGTGTTGTTTTTCCTCTGTAGTTCTTTTTCACAGCGACTTGTTGTTTTTTAGAGCCAGGATTGTTTTTTACGGTCGTTGTGCAATGGGGGCTGCAACACGCCAGCCGCCCCCAGCTATTTTTGAAGCCTTTTGTGTTTTGTTCAGCTACTGTTTACTATAGTTGCCTGTCTGTAATGTTGATGCACACTTCTTCTCTGGAGGCGTCTTGGGAAAGCCTGATGTGGATGACTTTTTCACACTTATGTTTGGGAAAAAAAAAAAAAAACAGGTTTGATTTAAAAATCAGAGATGTGTGATTTGAAAAATGTGGGCCATTATTTACTCTTGAAAAAGAGCTTATTGTGAAAAAAGTAATGTCAAATGTAGAGTTAAATCCTGGTTGAATGATAGTACTTTCAAATTATTTTTTTATACTTCATGTTTAACACCATTAAAGAAAGGAAAACAGAACAGTGTTTCGCTAATGGGAGCAGTGGGAGCAGAAAGTGAGTCTGTGGCTAATTAAGGAAGAGAGACTCATTCAATTGTCTAAACCGTCGCTCTGTAAATACGACCTAACCTGGATAAATGACACTTGTTTTGGGAGCAGAGGCATAAACAGTTTCGTGACATGAAGGTTAATTGTTCAAATCCCAAAACGAACTTTAAAAATCTCTCATGGTGCAGTTAATGAGTAACTGTCCTCCATCCTTTCATCAGTGCTGCCATCACCAACAAACAATGAAAGTGATACTGACTAAACAGTAGATTAAAAATAAATTATCTGCCAAACAAAAGCAATAGAACAAAGGGTAAAGTGATAATATGGCAAAATTTTAAATCTAAGACACAGCAGTGTAATATTACTTAAAATAAAAGCCAGATTAAGAAGATAAGTCTTATGTTTCTTATTAAAAATGATACAGATAAAGAGGAGGGTAGAAGGAAGATCTAAGATGTCTAGTAGGAACATGCAGACAGTTTTTTTGTCATATGTTATATTTGCCCCTAAAATAGGTTAAAAATAGATTGCAGGATAAGTAAAAACTGTATCTACAACTTTAACAATAAATTGGTGGTTGCCCTTTGCAGTTGGTTCAAAGGCTTCTTTGTAACAAACTGAAATAATCACCAGGAGAAATCAGCTGTAAGAGAGGCAGAAAAAGGGACTTCCCTTCTGACAGTATCTTCAATAGACCACAATACAATGCAGCCACAAGACTATCATGCTCCGCTGTTAATGTGAAGTCGCTGTGAGGAGTTTTTGAAGTCCAGCCCTGAAGTTAACATTGCCATGGTTCCCTTGACAAAATGCCAGTGGGATTTTTCCACTGGATTTTGTATTACTGCAGAAAATAACTGCAATTGGCAGAAGTGAAAAGCTTATATTAGGCTATGATTTAACTACTCCATGGTCACATGACTTAAACATCTCCACCACTAAGTGACTAGTTTTTGGCGTGATGATGTTCACTATCCTGATGACCTCTGTAGTAGTAGTAGACATATTTTATGTTGTAGAACAAAATGTGAAAATCTCTTAAGCTTGTGTTGACCAAACACCTTATTTCAGGCATCAAACCAAATTCAAAAAATCCATTGACTTACAGACGATGCAACTGGAAGTGCAAAAATGCTAACTGATTTCTGTTTTTTTAGGACTCATTCCTGCATTCATTATATGTTACAACCTGCACGAGATGATAACACTTCAGAGCCATTTACATGTCCATAGAATACTACCATTTGTAATTATTATCAGCAACACATTCACTACCTGACACTGAGAGTTGCTCAAAGTCATTTTGGGAAATGCAGGAAATCACTAGTTGTGGGTTTTCCCAAAGATAAATCATTTGATCTTTGAATATTTTATCTCATTATCTTAGTATCTTAGATTTAGTATTTGAAGCTTGGACTTAGGGGCTGAACCACTTTGAAAAAATATCTAATTGCAATTACTTTGACTGATATTGCAATTGCAATATTAGACTTAATGATAATTTTTACATTATTATTCTTATTTTGACGACTACGGTGTAATTTTTTTTTTTTTTTTTGCAGGAATCTGTACCAAATGAAGTCTGTAGAATCAATTCATAGGACAGGGAATCTCTGCCTCACAGCATTCATTAATTTAAAACTTTTTTTGACACTCATTTTGCCTTTAACAAGTATTGCACCTCCTGCGATTTGAAAACTGCAGAAAGCCATATTGTAACTTCACTAACATTTCGATTAACTGTGCAGCCCTACTAATCGAAATGTGATGATTACGATTATTGTCATGATTGATTAATCTATGGATTATTGTCAGGATTCATCTTTTGTTCTATAAAATCTCAAAAAACTGTAAAAAAAAAATGCAAATACAATGAAATGCAAACACAATTTCTCCGAGCCCAACATGATGTCTCCAGATTGCTTCTTTTGTCCCACCAAGAGTCAAAAACCGGAAGACTCTTTGCTTACCATCATAAATGATAAAGATAAACAGCAAATCTTTGCATTTAAGAAGCTGGAACCAGCAAATGTTTGACATTTTTATTTTAAAAATGACTGACAATAGAGTTGAAAATAGTGTTTTTTTCTGTTTATTAAAATTGCATACCAACCACAGTTCATATTTCCTTGTTTTGTTTACTGACTGCCACTCTCCCCTCCCTCTTCTCTCTGTCCCTGCAGGATAATGTGTGAGACGGTGCGTTATGAGAGACATGAGGCCAATGAAGTGCTATACTAGTAAGTACCAGCATGCCTGGAAGTGCATGGGTATGGACGCCTGAACTGTAAATGGATATTGATGATATTTTCTCAAATACATCTTTATCGGTGTATGAACACATGAAAAACAACAGCAGCAGCCGATGTAACAGTATTTCAATTCAGTGTGATCAAAACACTCTCTGGCCTGGGCTGTTACTCAGAGTTATTGATGAGCTGTGCATGCCGGGTCCACACCATAGCGACCTGGGTGACTTAAATGAAAACTAATGTCCGCAAAGCTCAGAAGCAGTCAGACGATGCTTTTATGAAGGTGTGTGAGTTTCAGTGTCACACCAAAACCACTCCACAATGCCACTCAAGACCACCTAAAAGGGGTTTCCAGTCTAAATTCAGCTTGATTCAATAATAAGTTAGTGTGCACTGAATTGACAAAGAAGAACTGTTGCTATAATGGCTCCTAAAAGCATTTTCTTTGACTGGGGGAGAAAGCTAGCTAGTTTCTAGTGGTAATACTTATATACATCCCCCTTTCAGCTGGGTGCTGTGGAGGGTTATTATGATCGTAAAGCTATATTGACAGCTTCCTGACAGCTTCTGAGTGTGTTTGGACCCATTTTGAAAGGCTGCCACAGCTGTAATAAGTAGAGAAAACACAGTGTTTGACTACTGTCACATGTTGACGTCCTCCGAACACCCATGGTGAGAATTAAGACAGTTAATTAACTCTATCAGCCTCTCGAGGGGTTAGAGAGGGCGCTTTGTCCCTTCTCTGCCTCCTGATCCCCTGTGTAGGTTTGTGTGTGTGTGCGCGCGTGGGTCTGTGTGTGGGTCTACGTGTGTGTGCGTGGCTCTGGGTGTGTGTTGGGGGATGGTGGGGAAGAGTCAACACCTCATTAGAAGCCCACTCGGTGGTGTGGGAGCTGATTAAACAAAAGGAATGCAGATTAAGCGGTGGTCGCATAATAGACTCCAGTTGCAGTAAGATTCCCTCAGGTCCCCCATACCAGTCTATACACACATACACACACACACACACACACACAAAGCCAAGCCTATGAAATTCATGTTGTATTTTTAGTAGTTTTGTTAATAAAAGAGCATTATTTTGGAAAATTATGACATGAACCTGCCTAGGCACAGTCATGTCGTGGGTGTTAGTGAAGTTAAGATGCCACCTTTCAGTCACCTGTAACCTCCCCTATAATCACTCATTCTGATGTCAATACAGCCGACCAAATAATGTCATTAAGCTGTTGTTTATTTTGTCAGACATCTGCTCTTTTTGTGATCGCAAAAAAGTGATAATTCGTCTGGTTAACAGGTGGTATTCACCATTCGCGATAGGGTTGTGCCAATGGGCACACTTGATGGCTGACAGCTATCAACCACTGAGGCTTCCACCATTGAATGTCGTGGTTTAAAGCCGTCTGTGATTGAGGTAGCCTGTCTCCTCCAAGTTGTCGTTACATGTGAAAGAGAAAGTAAAAATCAGCTGTTGTTGCTGATTGCACTAATGTATCATCTCCATGTTCCGTTTGTTTTTTTCTTATTAAACCGGCTCAGTTAGGTGAACCGAAGGTGTATGGTTACAGCGGTGGCAGCTGTGTCTTTTTCTGCGGTCCACTGTTTCTGTCTTTCTTCCAGTCATGCAATAGTTATTTGACCTATTGTTTCCTTAGCTTAGCTTCATCAGTACAGCTAGCCGGCTAACTTTACATCAAGCTTCAGAGGCTGAACACAGTTAAGTTGTTAAGCAAAAGCAAGTGGCCTTTTGTGTTATGCACAGCAGCCAACAGCCAGCTGATGCTCCGTCACAGCTGTCCACCTGACTTGGGTTGGACTAGAGGTTTTCAAACTGTGGGGCAGAGCCCACTGATGGAGCAAAGAGCCACTGCAAGGGGGATGCGGATGACCATGGGAAAAATATGGAGTGAAGCTGAATTGAATAAATATGATTTATGTAGGGAACGTAAACAAACAGAAATAATTTGCTGATGACCTTTATTTAACTAAAATTCAACTTGGATCCTTTTCATATTAGTTGTTTCCCTTTTCACTGTTGATATTGATTAAAAACAAAAACTTTCAACTTTTCTTAGCTTCTGAAGGGGACATGCCAGAAAAAGTGAGCCACTAGGTGGGGCTTTGGCACAAATGTGTTCCTCTACATGGGTTGCCAAAGAGAAACCAGATGAGATGGAGATGAAACTCAATTGGATGATATCCACGTGTAAACATAATTTAATTTACTTCCCAAAATGAGAGAGATTGAGCGCATGCAAATGAGAGAGAGGGAGTGTGTGTTAATGAACAGAAGGAGAAACTAAAGCATTAATGTTTTTTGGTGACTGGTAATGTTATAATGTGATTTTATGTAAATATCAGGTTTGTCTGTGAAGAGTATGATCTACTACTGGTGACAAGCACAGATCAACCTGTGACAGCTGTCTCACATGAATGGGTCCAATGTGGGTTGAACTTGAGTGCAACAGACCTGCATTATTATGCGTGCATCTTACATAAAGTAAAAAGTATATAAGATTAGAGGAGAGTAAAACTGTCAGTACTTTACTAACTTTCCCTCCAGGCTAAAGCATCAAAACACAGCAGGTTATTGTTTTTTTTGGTTCATTTGATTTCCTTGAGTGCTCAGGATTAGTTTCAAGTTGTGGCTTTGTACAGCTGTTTGTTTGCATGCTTTTCTGTATATGTGTGCACGTGCTGGTGTGCATGCATGTGTGAACCTATAAAAGTCTGTTGGGGCTCTCTCTGATAAGAGCCGAGTGTGAAACAGCAGCAGATTAGATTGACTCTCCTCCTCTGCAAGATCTTAATCAACCTTCTCTTGTGAAAAATACAAGCATTTAACAGCCTGTCTTCATTTCCTGCTCTGTTTATAACAACGGCAATAATCTTCTGGGGAACGAGCGCTTTAAAAGTCAATGGGGGAATTTAATTGTGATAGTATCTCTATTAAGTTGTAAAAATTGTATGGCCTGAGCATTGAGACATATCTCAGACGGCTGTAAAGATAGTTCATTTCCTTAAAGGAAAACACCGCCTTCAAATGAAAGATGCTGTGTGAAAGAAAGCTACAATGACTTTTGTTAGAAGAAAATTTATGATAAACACCAGGTTTTTGGTTTGAGTAATCGTAAATGGCAGATCACAATCTTTAACTTAACATTTAAAGGTACATTTGCATTTGTATGGAGTATTATAAGTCATAGTACAACTGCAGTGTGTGATCTGTGGGTGTGAAGTGAAAAATGTGATTATATACCACAAGCTATACACTGTATACACAGATATGATACATTTTCTGGAAATTGAATTTTTAATAGATAATATAATCAGCTTGCACCTTGTGTCAGTAACTTTAAATCAGTATATGACAAACTTATGTTAGGACCCCCACATAAATGATTGTTTTCCTCAATCTGCCGATTCTTTTCTTTATTGAACAGTTAATCTTTTGGCAGAGGTAGGACCAAGTCATTGTTTTGCAAGTCACAAGAAAGTCTCAAGTCTCTGTACACAAGTCCCAAGGCAAGACTGACAAGTTTCAAATCCTAAACTTGGACTTTTGAGTCGAAAACAAATTATAATGCACTCTTTATCAAATGTAATGCCACTTGAACAACAAAGCCTCAACTTAGCAACTTCAAATGTCAAACAAAGTTGGAAGTTGTTGCATCTCCATCAGTAATTTTCAACCTGCGCATTTTGCATACTGCAATTAGTTCTTTGTTCACCACTGTGTGGCAATCATATGCAAATAAAATAATATTTCGTATCATTTTTTCCAATAGTAGCTCTGTAACGTAACGTTAGTTCTTCATAGTTCTCTCTCCTGAAACTTGATTGGATGCTGTAGGATTAGTTCAAACCGCTAACGATCTTTAAACTCTTTTTTTCTCTCCTTTTTTCTCATTTTATGTTTAGTTTTAAGTTTCCTTATTCAGCAAGTGCAAATACTGCCATTTCTAGACTATCTATTAATTATCAATTACCACATTTTTAATCAGTTGAGAAATGGTGATAAATCGATTAATCACTAAAGTGGATCTTGGGAATTAAGTGTTGACTTGCTGAGAATGACTAGTGGTAACATCAATTGATTCAGGAATTGAAGGCAAATGAATTGATTGTGGAGCACTTTTTTCAATAACATACTTTATAACATACTTTATAATCTAAACTATCAAGTCAAAACTGTCAGGCCTAAGTGTGGTTACAAATCAAGTGGCAAGTCGAGTTGCAAGTCTTTTTTGATTTTGTCAAGTCTGAAGTCATCAGATTTGTGACTGGAGTCACACTCGAGTCCAAGTCATGTGACTCAAGTCCACACGTCTGTCTTTTGGGCTGGAAAATATCAGGAAATAGTTTCTAAAATGCCCATCACAATTTCCTTAGGCTTAAAGTGGTGTCTTCAAATCGCTTTTTTGTCCAACCAGATGTCCAAAACCCAAATATATACGCAGATTGTTGTCACATCAGACACAGAAAAGCATCAAATCCTTACAACTGAGAACAAACAATTTTCCAGATAACAGCCAATGAATTATTTAAATCTTTTAATCAACTAATCGTTGCAGCTGTAGATTTTTTTGGAGAGTGTTTATCTGTCAAATAAGAGATTCTGTCTAGACTGTAAAGCAGCCTTGATGTCATGGAAAAGACAACTTTCTTTTTTAACTGAGCTGTAGATAATCCTGCCAATTTCACTGTTTCTGTCATCTTTCTTGTGGACATTCCCTCCTTGATTTAAAGGAAGACAACATCCAGAATAAATATTTTACATAGAACTAAATCCTGGCTACATATTTATGTTTTCTTTTTTTCTACAAACACACTTAATGTTGGATAAACCCACTCAGAGTCACATAAATGACCCAGTTAATGACCCATGCACTCACAATCTCAGTCTGACTAGCCTGAACAGTTGGCAGTCCTGGCAGGAGTAATGATAGGAGGATAAGGGTAATAGTTATAAAAGTACTCATTTTTCCTGCCTGGGGCTCTGGATTGCTGGAGCACTAACACTACATGCATGCACACACACACAGACACACAGTCACACTCAATATCTCATGAAAACATCCCATACTGTGAGAGGCTGAACCTCTCAGGATTTACCATCCAGAGATTATAGTGCTAAAGCCTTCCTGAGATGGAGGCTGACCTGGCACTTTTTACAGTGGATGGTGAAGAGGGTGAGCGGCTTCTGGTCCGCCTTTAACCTCCTACATGTCAGCTCTTTCAAGTCAACCCTTGACCTCTGGCTCTCACTGGTGTGAAAACTCTAAGCTTATAATTTTGCAATGCAAAGGTTTTTTTGTTGTTGTTGTTGTTTTCTGTGTGAGGGGTAGGATTAGCTTGTTTTGTAGTCTTGTTTTTGTGAACTTTGAACTTGGGGCTTTGAAATCAACAACGTAAATATTCCATTTAGCTGAGGTGAAAACAATTAATTGGACCAATGATGGGATAAGGATGGGCGATGTCCTCCAAATTGGTGTATGATGATGTCCATAGTGAAACATTTCAAAGGATGGTGATATCGTTGATATTGTTTATATACTCCTTTTTATAATTTTACATGCGTGTGTGTTGGATAATAACTACAAGTTTGGCAGTACTTTATGCTGTTTTTCCTTTAGTAAATCAAGTGCTAGGCGCTATTATAATAAAATCAACCAAAATACATATACATCAGTCCCTTTTTAAATCACAAAGTTATGATGGTAGAGGCTTGGTCAACTGTTAGAACCTTTTAATCAAAGATGCAAAATTTTCGATGATAGTTGACTGAGTATGTTTGGATATCTTTTAAAAGATATTTGAAGACATCGCCTTTCTTTGACAGTTATTGATCAAGTAAGAAAATAATTAGCAGGTTAAAGCTATAATATGCAACATTTCCACATTAGAATGTCTAAAAGCACTAGACCTATGTTGTATATTTTGTTGAGCTGTCTAGTTACATTATCCCAAATGTTTCCAACAATGGTCAAACCCAGGGAAATCTGTATTTTATTGAAGCTAATGATGCGCTTCACATTAACTGTTATTTGCTATAACTTGTAGGAAAACACAGGATATGTCAGAGACTGAGGAAAGAAGTCAGAAAACATTATTAAGCCTAACATGAACAAAACACAAGCTTTGTCTGTTATCATGATTCGTGCCTGAGTCACATCAGCCACATTTTCATCAGCAATGTCAGCTGATAAACGTGAACCTCACACTACTTTGCAGCATCATCAAACTACATCTTTTTTTAATGTCAGAGAGCCCTTGTGGCAGAACTTACATGTTGTGCATTTAATCAATAATGAAAATAATTGTTAGCTGCGACTATACATTTAATAGTGTTTTCCTTTTGTTGTCTTTTGCTATGAGTAATAAAATGAGCATGTCCTTGTTTATCAGCAGAACTGGAAATACCGAGAAAACCACCGGCAGTGTATTTCCAGTTAAAGAAGCAGCAAAATTCCCTCTAATTTTCTGAAGCTTGGTGCCCCTTTTCTTTGTTTATTTGTAGGTTGTTGTGTGGTCACAAAAACTGAAATTTACCATCAACACATCTGATTTTGCCACCCATGTGACAGCCATGCAATGCCATTTTACTCGCATAGGTAGACAGCTGTACGTTTTGACTGAAGTTATTAAAAGAGGAAGAGTAAGAATTTGTGTCTTGACCGTGGACCTCAAACAGCTGCTGTAATAACAACAGTTTGACACTGTTGCCAGGAGAGAAAAAAAAAAACCCTTTATCTTACAACCATCATTTGGTGTGGCATGTTGTTAAAACAAATGGACAAGTTGCAAATGCATTGGGTTTTTTTTACATATAAAAATAGCATTGGTAATAGCATATCATACATAAGAACAGCTCTGTGATATTTTAACCTTCTGGCAGAATTTCAAAGCGACGCTCCCGTGCAGCTGTCAGAAGGCTGTCCCACCCATGCAGCTCCTGTTGCCTGTGACACTGTGAAGCTGCTTGCCTTTAAAGTGCAATTTCACTCAATGTCTCTAGAACTTTTTAGTCCTGGGAACTACTTTTCAATGAAATAAAAATGGTTCCTTCAGCCCAGTGTTGTCTGACTTTTCTCCATAGTAAAGTATGAAAAAGCAACAGCTGTTTTTTACACCTCATTTTTGCTTCTGACTACACAACAACAACAACAACAACACCATATAAAGTGACGGACAGGCATCATTATTTATGGCCAACACAAATGCTCAATAAGGCCTGGAATTCATTGGTGGTCCCTTGAGCAGGGAATTTTTGGGGGGTTAAAATAATGTCCCTGGAACATAATTTAGACTGTAGCCCGTGGGTAAAGTTCCTGTGGTAGAATTTAAAAACATTGTCCCAGGAGGGCAAATGAGGAAACTCAGCAGAAGATGGAACTGAAAAACTCATCACATCCCAATGACCAGTCGGCTTATGTAATTATACATTCCAGCATGTGCAGTATGGACAGATCTGACATGGAGACATTAGTCATTTGACAAGTATCTGCAATGGCGGCACATTAAATTTGGTAAAAATGGCAGAAATGAGATATACTGTATCTGGAGTGATGTGGTCTGGAGCACACGGTCTTATGTTGGAGCTTTTTAATGAGGTGCAGCAGAAAGATCTAACTATGACCATGTGGTCCAGACCTCGTCAATCCTGCTTTAATGGTCCTGTCTGTCAAAACACTGATTCGCAACCAGAGAATCATGTAGGTGATACATGGGGTAGAAAGTTGGTGAGTAGCTCAGATAAATTTAATGAACAGAGGTTGTGATTTAGTAAAAAGAAGCATGTTCACATAATTATGTTTAATCGGATAATAAAAACCCAAAATATGCTTGCAAACTGGTATGAAGTTGATCTTTAGTGAATAAACTAATGACAGCACACCCACTTGTTTCCCACCAACATGAATTAGGTAAAACACTTGTACACCAATTTTAAAAAGTCAGAACTGATCTAAATGATCTCTTCTAAAAATGATGGATAAATGAAATAAATGCAAGCATAACCAAACTGACTGGGCAAAAAAGATCCAAAGAGATTAAGTAATTGTGTTGAATAGCATCCCTTTTGAAATCAATTCAACCAGAGTTACAAAGATTAATCAATACATTTTCAACTATTAAATTAATCACCACCTATTTTGATAATCCATTCATCATCAGGGTCATTTTTAAGGAAAAAGAAGTAAAAATTCTCTGTTTCCAGGATCTTAAATGTAGATATTACCTGGTTTCTTTTCTTCTATGACTGATTAACTTCGGGTTGTGGACTAAACAAGACATTCAGCTTCAGCTTTTGTTAAACCCTGATTGACGTTTTTCACCGTTTTCTGACATTTTATAGACCAAACATCTAATGAATTAATCGAGAGAATAATCGACAGATTAATCCACAATGAAAATGTGACAGGTTGATGTCAATAAAGGGTTACAGTAGACAAAAAGTTTTGGGAGAGGAGGAAAGTTGACGGCCTCCCAAACAACGGATGAGAATCTTTTGGTACCTCACGATTCGATTCAATCCGGATTCAGAGGGCTATGAAGCAATTATAAAATGATTACGGATGCATCTTGACACATCAAAATTTTAAGCTTTTAAGCTAGACGGGTAGCGATCGGATTATATCCATCTGCAGTTGGTCACACTCAGCCATCCACACCAAAACTCAAGAAGTAGCTGAGTCTTTATTTACATTACGCACAGCTTACGTTTGTTATGTTTCACCATCCAGTTAGTTCAGTCATAAGGAACATACAGCCCGCATTACAAAATTTCAACAAGAGATAATAAGTTTGAGAATTGGGATTTAAATTTCCAATTATTGTCTTTACTACATTGATTCATAACCTTTCAAGAGAGAATCACGATGCATCTAAAAATTATTTCCCCACCCTATCCCAAATACAAGATGTTGGTGCTTTGCAAAATCTGCTGATCAGAAATCTTTCATTGCATTCAAACTGTGCAAATCCTGAACATTAACCAGTAAACCCTCAGTGCTCTTCCACCCCCTCTCTTTAGCAACTTTGCTTTTAGGACAGTTGAACAATTGCAAAAGCAGTGTGAATACTTATTTCATAACTGCACCACACCATTGTGTCGTTGAGTCTCCTGAGAGTTTCATGGTGGAAGCATCACAACAATAACAACTTAAAATGGTCATATTTTTAGTTGCTTGTGGATATTGGGCCAGTGACTGCGGTTGTCAGACACACCTCCATTGTTTTGAAACTGCTGTTACTCAACCGGCCAATCAACCGTTGGGCAAATGATTTTATCCTGTTAAAAGCAAAAAGTAAAATTTTAAGTCGGTGTCCGAGCCTACCTAAGCATTTTTTTGACAGCCAAGTGTGGCTCAGTTCCACATTTTCAAAAGAGACGTTTCATTATTGAACTCTTAATCCTCATTTGACGAAAGTCTTGATGCAATAATCACCTTCACCGCGTCACTTTACCCCCTTCCAACGCCTCCATGGCACTCATATAACCCGTTCACCGCTGTTCAAGGCTTCCCGGGGGGGTTTTGGTGGATGATGTTTAGCGTTTGACGATCGCTTCCAGTATGCGTGACCCAGTTCAGTCAAGCTGTCGCGGCGCATAAGAATCTCCTATCTCCTACTTTTTTGGTGTATCTTCTCTTCCTCCTCCTCCTCTTTCTCTTCTTCCTCAGCCATGTGAGGTTCTCCCCTCGTTCGGTGCATCTGCGTGCCAGCAATTAATAATTGAGTGTTTCATTCGTGTCATCTCTGAATGCAAGGAAGAACCATAAAAGGATGGAAAGGAGCCTGGAGGGACGCGGGTGGAGATCAGGAGGAGAAAAGGGAGAAGGAGAATGGATGCTGTTGGAGGGAACGAGGGAGATGTTGCACTGTGTCAGTAGGGTGTGCTGTCTGCAGCCTCATTAGCTCTGCAAGGAAAGTGTGGAGAGGAGGAGGTGGAACGAGGGACGAGACTTTGTTCTCAGTGATTAGAGGGGGAAAAAAAACTCGGTCAGCACAGCAAAGTGACTCGGGGTGAGAATGTATGTGTCTGTGTAGGGGTGGGCGTATGATAAGTGCACCCATCCTTTACCTTTCTGCAAGCAAAAACCAGCCCCACCTTGCTGATGTCGGACTGGTCATTGATTGTTCTTCTTCACCCGTCTGGTTTCAATTAAAAAGTCTCACTCAGACCAGGTGAAAATGCTCAGCGATAATCACACAAGCTGCTGCCTTATTAGCACCGAAGCACCTTCAAGTACAGGGTTTGATTTCAGCTCTGATGAGCAGACGTTCTTTTTCTGTGATGAGGTGGCGTTTCAAAGTGCCAACTGGTAAACAGACAGATGGAGGCTTCACACAGAGAAACATCCATTTGAATCTCCAGCTAAGTTGATGCACTGCATTCATAGCAGAGATAATTACAGGTTTTCACACCCTCGGGTGGAGCTCAACGGTAATACCTGATACCTGATCTGGTGCAGACTGATAGTAAAGCAGCAAATGCTTCACGCGTTTCAAAATAATGTTGTGATGGTTCCTCTACCTTTTCAAAAATAGAAAAATGTGTGTCAGAACAGATAATAAAGCACTGAAGTGCTGCAGAGATGCCCTGGTCTACAAATCTTGTTTTGTAGATGTAAGAAACCATGTTGTTGGGGCACAGACTCCAACAAATCATCACCGTGATTTTGATGCAAAAATGACCACTCTCACTAATCTTTACAATTGCAATATCAGTCAAAATAATTGCAATAAGATTTTTTTTTTATTATAGTGTGTAGCCCTTTTTCTTGCCTAAAGTTGAATGGGAACGCTGATGCCATTCATGTCTATATGGTAAATTTGAAGCCATAACCAGCAGCCAGTTAGCTTACCATAGCATCTTGTTTGTTTAACCCATACAAAAACCAGAAGTGTGAAAATGTCATGTTGAAAGGGTTTTTTACACCAATAAAGAACTTTTGTTTTTCTACAGATGAAACAAAAAGATACAACGTGTTAATTAGCTTTGGAGGTGCCGTGCTTTGAACTAGAGCCTGACCAGTAGATGGATTTTTGAAGCTGATGCTAATTTTAACAAGTAAAACAATATACAGATTTAGCTGTGATAGGCCAATAATGGGCTGATAATACCAGCCGACTGACAGGCTAGCTGACCTAGCCTGGCTAAGCTAAACCGCTGCTAGCTGTAGCTTCACATTGACTGCAGACATGAGAGTGGTATGGATCCTCTCATCTAAGACTTGGTGAAAAGCAAATAAGTGGATTTCCCAAAACATTGAACTCTTCCTTTAAAGAATAATGGCTATGATTGTGAGTACTAACTGTACTTTAAAAGATTGCATAAGAAATGCAATAAATAATACTTGCTTGATTAGTTGTGCGTAGTTTCATTTCAAAATCTTAGTGAAACGACAAAACAAATGTTCTCGAAATAAGTCATTTAGACACTTGAGATGTGTTCATAAAATGTAGTACAACAGTCCTAATTTTTGCAGTCATAAAGCAGCTTTAGTAGTTAAGAATCATCATAGCAAAATGAACGTTGTTTTTGTTCTCTGACATGGCCGTTTTTGTCCACCACTGCCAAAACGTCAGCATTCATGTCAAATTCCCAGCACCGGTTGAACGTTAGTATTGGTGTCATGAGAATACTTCCTTCTCTTCACTTCCCCTTTACTGTCAGCGGGTGTAAGGTTACATGTTTAACGTGGAACTGCCAAAGAAGGAATTTTTAAAACCGCATTTAATCTCAAATGAAAGTAAAACCAGATACTACTGCTATGTTCACCAATCCAACTGAAGATGAGGCTCAACAGTGGAACGTTTGGTTTCTCTGTGATATTTGACCTGACCTGCACAAAGATTACATATGTGATGTGTGTCCTCTGAGCCCTCTGGCCACTGGTTGCATATGAATGAGAGCAAGCATTAACTTCCTTGTCCATCTCCATAGAATTTGTTTACATTCTCTGTAGGTTAGCATGCACGGCCTCTTTAATAATCCTGCATGTGCTGAGCGTAGAAGATTCAGCGTATGTATCAGCCTCGTGAGATTATCTCTTTGCAATCCCTCTGGTAGCCATGAAAGTCCAGAGATAAGCTAGATGAGCATGGAAACAAAACTGATACATTAAAGAAGATGGTTACCCTCTCAAAATTACCGGCATGCTTTATTAACGCTGACAGTCTGAATTAATTTCATATTTAGCGAGTTGTTTATCTGAGAGCAAACTCTCCTCAGCAGAATCTTTGATGTTTCTTAATAAGGCCTCCATAGTTGAGCCGTAATGCCACATAATAGCTAAAACCTGAAGAAGTGTCTGTAATTCAAATTTAATAGCCAAAAGTGCTGCAAAAGTGTGGTGGGAGTGTGCATGTGTGTGTTTGTTTACCAGTCGTGTTGTAAGAACCTGACAGCCAGCCGCATCATCCAGGGGTCAGCCTGAGTTTACTTCGTCTGCAATGCCCAATTTCCGCGTCTGTGTGCTTCAGCAGGGCCATGGGTGTGGGTGGATGAGACATGATTCCTCAGTTCATTCATAGTTCTCTCTTTCAACACTCCACACTCTCTCTGTCTCATGTTTTCTCCTTTTCACTGCCTTTTTTTTTTTAAAGTGATCCGTCTTTGGCACAGTGAGCAGCAGTCTTGTACTGCTGAAGCATTAGATCACAGCATCATGTAGAAAAAGCAGATGACAAAGCAAACATATCAACATCAAAGACAGTAGGGCTCCAACAAATGATCATTTTCAGTATAATTTCATCTGTTGAAGATTTTCTTGATTAACAGATAAGTAAGAAAATAGGGATGTAACAATACAAAAAATTTGGTGTGTGATAATTTATTAGATAACAAATCTGGTGTGTACAGCTGTTTTTTTACAGGAAGTTTTTAAGTGGTTATGAAACCATCTTAGTGAGAAGATTGGCTATTTCTATGTGGTAATTCTTAATACCTGCCACCAGATCGGATTTTCCCTGAAATCAGATAAAACAAGCCTTTGTTTACCATTTCCCTTTCAATGTTACAGTGAGTTTTATGTTAGCCACTTAAAAAACAAGAAAGAGGAGATTTTTATTCAGATAAATTTATTTTTGATATTATATTTTGTCCATAGGGGCCTCCAAAATCAACAAAATAGGAAGGTTCCATGTAGTAGCTTTAACTTAAAGTGCCTGTGCTTTCCTTATTTGATAGCAGTAGTGCTCCTTTTATAAAACAAAATAAAAATAATAAAATAATTAACCATGTAATATCATATCATGCAGATATCATCACAGTCCGGTTTGGTATTGAGACTTACATCGCTAGAAAATAGTGAAAAATATCTAGCACAATTTCCCAAAGCTCAAGTTGATGCTCCTTTTATCTCTGGTTTTGTTTGATCAACATACCAAAACCTAATTCAGTTTACTATCACAAAGAGCCAAGAATACCAGCAGATACGCACATTTGAGAAACTTCAACCAGTGTCTTTTTAACAGTTTTGCTTTAAAAATGAAAATTCAGTAATCAAAATAGTTACTTCGCTTTCTGGCAATTGGCTAAATGATTAATTGACTAATTGTCTCTGTTCCAAAAGAGAGGACATACATTTGAATTAGCCTATTTTTCTTCAGAGTGTAGCTGGGCCTAAACAATATTTAAAGAAAATAATACCTGAGGTTGATGAAGATCCTGTTACATGACTAACCTGTACCCGCACAAGATTTACTTCCTAATTGAATGCACCTGTGAAAGAGTGGAAATTGCTTTAAAATTGCAGAATTATGTGATTTTGGAGTTGAACATCCTGTATCTTGCCAATTTTAAACAACTTCTCATTCTATTCCCAATTCAGAGTCATTATATTTCGTCCATTTCCGTTGTAGTCTGTGTAATTTGTGCTAACTGTCTCTCTCTTTCTTTGTCTTCCAGTCCTGACGATATTGGAAGCTGCTGGTACATCCTGTTGTCCGGTTCTGTCTTCATTAAGGAGTCCATGTTTCTGCCCAGAAGCAGGTAAGGATCATTAGCCATTTTGGTTCAGGGCACAGTTTTAAGGCTTGATCCTGGCACCAACATGCGAGCAGCTTCCTCCCTTCAAAACCTATTTAGAACAGACACAAAGAGAGATAAAAAGCTAATCCTTGACTCTCAAGAGACAATTTTAATTTATACGATCTCAAAAAAAAAAAATGTTTTCCCCTCTTATCAACTCGCTCTTATCCAGAGGAGTAAACAAGAGTTATTCCTCTCACCAAAATTGACTTTTCAGACATTGTTTGCTTAGAGGCTACTTAAGGTTACAAAGGACACATCTGCAGGATAGATTTCTAAAAAGGAAAAGTTTAAATCCTATAATTGCTTTTACTATCGCAAAAATAGACTTTGTTTATGTTGTTAAAGAAGATAACCGCTCAGGAGAAAGTGACCACTGCTGCTAACTCAGGGATTTTGTAGCTTTTGTTTCCAAAAAGTAACATATTTATCATTTTTCTCAATCACTTTACAAAATGTGACTGTGTTGACATGTCAACTCAGGCACCAGACATGGCATCAGGATAACTTCACTGGAATAAGAGACACAAATGGTTTTCAGATTCTCTCTGCCTAAAAGCACTCTAAAATAAAGGATAGCAACAAAAATGCACACTAATTTTGCAAAATGATACATCAGCTTCTCATTTAAAAAAAATTCTCTGTGACACCATAAACTGAGACACAAAATGCTCCATGCTAGCCAACATTGTCTCTACAGTACATGTAGCATTGTAAGCTATGTTGAAGACCTGCTACACACATGCCTGCATCTCTCTCCTAATTAGAAGATTTGTGAAGAAAATAACTGAGACACAATGAAAAAAAATACTACATCCACTTTCCACTTCTAAGTAACTTTAGCTTCACATATGTAGATAAAACACAGAAAGTAAACAGAGCAGAGAAAATGCTGCCAGAACAAATCTAACACCAAAACTGTTTACCTCTACCCTTCAAAATAAAAGTCTCCAGAACATCCACAGGATTCTGCCAGATTTTACTTCAGGTCCTCCTGATTACCATTTATGAGCAGTATATACACATTGAATATGTGGTTTATAACACACAATAATGTAGAAAAAGAAAAAATAAACAAAACACATTTCCTGTCTGACTTGTAAATTCATGAATTTAAATGTGTAAAACAATGCACCTTTTAATTTTCTTCTCCACTTTATTAGTGTCCTCACTTGCAAAAGAAACATTATGTACAAATGTACAGGAAAAAATAATGCACCTTTGTAATCCTAGATTAGAAGTAGCTTGTTTTATTAAACACAATGTTGCATCTAACATCTTTTTTCATTCAGTTTGATTCTCCTAAACCCTCTGCTTAAACAAGCTGCGGTAACTCTTGTTAAAATAATAATGGCTCTTCACTTAACAACAGACATAAACAACAAATGGGCTCATAGGCCTGCTAATAAAATGACGATCTTGTAATAAACAAAGTACACCCATAAACACCCAGAAATTTAGAAAGTTGGCACTTTAATTAAATAAAATTACAACTCTATACTTTTTTCATGTTTATAAATGATTATAAATAAGGTTGTCAAAGGGCCGGATTCAGCCAGTGGGCCACCAATTAAATAGGCTGCTGTACATTAATAAATACTTGAAATGGCCTTTAGTTGCATATAACAACATTATAGTGTGTTATAAACTGTTTGTTAAATGTTTGCTTACATGTTAAACAGTGAGGCTTAAAGTAAAATGCACTGTCAATGGTAGGGAAGTGAGTAAGTAAATAAATAAATAAAACTTTTTGAGCAGCCACCAGCTGCTTTGATTATAGTGTCAGCTACACTGAAGGAAAAATATAAGTTATTTTGTTGTCACCCCTGTAGCGTGGTTAAAAAAGTGTTTGAAGGGACTCTGAACACTTCATGATTTACATATAAATCCACCCTTTTTCGGATAAGGTAGGTTGGACCAAGAAACAAATATTTGAAGTATTTGAAGAAAGAAGAGTAGTAGAATGAGTTTGTCACTTGAGCCCACCCCTGTGATGGATAATAATTATCTACGACATCTTCAGAGGAGTAAAGATTCGTGTTCCCCTCTCCAGCTCTCAGCCATCAGCAGTGATCGCCACCTCTGAAGCCAAGACCCAAATGTTAAAAAGCTGTGATTTCGCAAGTGGATCTGTTCCATGAACCATTTCTGTGGGCGTCTTGAAAACAATGATCTTTTCATCCATTAGGCTTGCATAACATACACCTACGACCACTCAGAGCTCCGGGCCGTCACTTAAAGCCTCTGGAGCAGAGCTGTCCCGGCAGCACTGTGGGGGTCGGCAGCGGTCATTCTCTGGATTCACACGAACGTGGGAGGCATTTAAAACGGAAGCCTCGATCGGAAATGTGCCAAAAAGCTGCTCCCCTCTTAAATGTAACCTTTTCAGTTTTGACAAGGTGAAAGTGTGCCTATGGGATACCAAAGGGGGATTTGCAGGTATTGGCAGATTAAAGTTAATGTCGGACTGCAGTCACTGGGGGAGAGAGGGCTCTGAAAGTGTTAAGTAAGCATATGTTGCAAGGAAGCCTGTGCAGGGGTCTGCTCTGCTGCATGAGGTTAGCTCACTTTGTTTACAGTGATGCCAACTGCATTGCACAAGACTGTCCTGTTTCTGTCAGCTGCACTACATTATACAGATGATGCACAAACCGCAAACTGAGCACTTTTCAATCAGAAATAAATCACAATATCAAGCGGAATTTGACTTGGGAACAATTTTGAAAAGACGCAACAGTTA
Organism: Lutjanus argentimaculatus; assembly: GCA_034769285.1. NCBI lineage: Eukaryota > Metazoa > Chordata > Actinopteri > Lutjaniformes > Lutjanidae > Lutjanus > Lutjanus argentimaculatus. The sequence continues at coordinate 93,224 of JAWZSL010000121.1, forward strand.
GATCAACTGTCACTAATGGCATAGAAACAACAGGACCTCTGCATGTAACCTGTTGTGTCTTAAGTCACTCAAACTTATAGAAATTTGGAGCATGACAAAGTTTCAACAAACAACTGATGCTGTCACATTTCTGGTGACAAGTGACCCAGGGCCCAACAGTAAACCCGTTTGTCTGTGGCAAGAAAAATGCCACATAGGGCTACGGAAGCAACTTACTTGCATCTTTGGGTAAGTGGTACAAAAGATTTAAATTGATCTGGTGATGAAAACACCTGAGGAGTCAGCCATCTTGCTTCCTTTTCATCTCTGTTGAGAGTTGCACATGTGCAGTACTTAAGGGGCACTCACAAGAAAAAGGCGCCAGGTTAAGACAAAGTTTATGAGCCGAATCGCAAGCGATAGCATTAGAGGATGTGGGCAGAACTCCAACCATGTACTGTGCATTTTGCTGCCAGATCGAGAGCAAAGCCAAATCCCCAATGGAATATGAAGTGCCATAACAAGAGGCAACAGCATCTTGGTTGCATGGCAGCTAAGCAGGCTGCTGACAACCACTTCTCCAGGGCCTTTCTGATGCTTGTGTGAAACATTAGCACTGAGGCAAGTCAGATAATCGCAAAACTGATTAACACGGGGCATTATGTTTCAAAAAACACCCAGCCATTCACTGTATACTCCAGTGTGTTTGCTTTTCAGCAAAAGAACAGGATTGACCTCGGTATGCAGTACCACACCGGCTGAAGGCATTCCTTGATAACCACTGATAAATAAAACAGTTTGTATAGGGGAAAGTAAAAAAATGACTTCAGGCAAGTAGATTTCTGACCCACCATCAACTATTAATCCTGCAAACTCTTGTGATCGTGTGAATATCAACTGTCTGAGGAAAAGTGGAAGGAATATAATGTTGTTACAGCACCACAAAATCATTTAGAGACGATGTTGGGTTGGTGGGTAGAAGACATTTGCATCCTGCATCCTACCAACATCTAATGCAGGTCTTTTCATAACCTAACCGTATAGTGTGTCAACAGTACACAGCTTGCAAATATAGGGCTCCGTGATATGACCTGATAAGTGCACAGCATGATAAATGAACAGATTAACACATTCATAGTTCCCAATAGCTGCATAGCTGCCAGTAAAATCACCAGTGCCTGTTGACTCTATTCTTGTGTTGATTAATGTGACTTATCATTTTGTTCTGATTAAGTATGACAGTATGACCGGTCACAGATTCCAGACTGTGCATTGATTGGTCGGTTGAGCATCTGGTGTGTTGTTATTGATTATTGTAGATGTTTGAATTTATGAGATTCAGACAGTTTATTTATTTAAAAACAGATAGGAGCTATCGTTAACAGTCTTAGCCTCTACCACAGCTCGTGATGTGCAGCTGTCATATTGAAAACATCTTTTTTTTTGGGGGGGGGGGTGTAGGCAAGACCTATTTCCCCAGTGACAAGAGAACATTTTTAAAATGACTCATTCAAAATGACACATTCTGATCCAAGTTTTCAAGGACTTCTGGGTCATGAAACCCACTCAGCGCTTGAATGAAAATTTCAGTTCAAGTAGGAATAGAAGATAGATAAAGCATTTCTCATGACAGCAGTTGTATGACTGTGTTCCCAGTAACTGTGGCAGAGAAATTCGTTATAGTCTGTCACAGCAGCAGGCAGTGTGGTACAATATCATTTGAACCATCTGATGTCACAACAGGATACATAATTGTCACACTTTAACAGGTTTTTGGTGTCTGAATGTTGAATGGTTGTTTATGTGTTGAGGTATTTCCTCATTGAAGCTAAACCATTGTTGTGTCATTTCTATCAGGCATTACTTTCAGTTTGCAGTAATTTTCAGCATTTTCTTCCCTCATACTTGGGAGTTTTTTTTTAATGGCCATAATGACAAAGAAAAAAAGCAAGGGAAATGATGAGGACAAAATGATTCAGAGGGGAAATTGGTTGTGACACGAGGAACTGAATGGAGTCCAGCGGGACTTCCTGAAGCTTTTAAAGATGTGCTGGAATTGGGTTTCAGACAGGCCCTGCCCAGCGATGGCTGTTCATATCTACACTGGCAGCAAGGTTGAAAACCTGATATGCTTCCATCATTCTCTCTCAGTGCTTCTCACTCTCTGCTTCCCCCCTGAGCTGGGTGCTGTAGTGAGATGTGATCCAGGGGAAGAGGAATGACTCAGTCATTAAGTGAAAGAAGCTGGGGCTCTGTGCCGTATTTAACCCACAGGCCAGTGAGAAATCAAATACAACCCAAATGAATGAATCTTGATAAGCGGGTGACACAGATTCATAACATGTAGAAACATGTGCTGTGTAAAACATATAATTACAATTATATCAGCTTTCTCATGCTAGGGTCGGGCTAGATGATAAGGATCTTTGTCAGATTTTGCTTTGACTTGGCAGAAATACACAACAGACTACATGTTGGACTTGGATCAGTCATAGCCTGCCGTCTTTAATAACATGCACTGCTAAGGCTAAGACTTCCGGGAGCGACTTGTTCCATCTGACAATTTTATGAATGAATCTGAAACTGGAATCATCACTTAATGGTGAAGGTCTCTGTCCTTTGCCTTCCCATTTGATAGAAAAAGAAACAAGTTAGTGTGTAGTGTGCGGAGGGTAAATACAGATAGCCGTTGGAAAGGGACAAAATTTTGGTATCAGAAGCTTTCTGGTTTCTGTTTGTAGTTCATTTGAAGTCCAAGTAGTACTGACCAATCAGGACTTTGTTTGCATGTAGGCATACAGTCCATGTGAAGAGCAAAGGAGGTGGAAAGCATTGGATAAAATGCAATCTTTGAACTCAGTGGTTATGGTCTGATGACCATTTCGCTTTTTATTAGCTTATTTTCTGCTTATAATTGCAGATATCTATTTGGAGAGATTAGCTTCAAACTCCATTAGCTCATCTCGGGTTGCTAAATGGACTGTACACCATGACCGGCGCATGGAAAAGGAAGTCTTGGCACGGATATCCGTTATCTGTTATCAGGATATCTGCTGGGTACACCGGAGGCCTCGAAACATTGACCGTTGCCTCCAGAGGCTAGATCATCCTCAGAAGATATATCCATTGTGTTCCAGATTGTGCAGAGCATGACATCACGTCCATATTAATTTGGCATGCTCCCAACTTTAGAGTAATGGTCAAGTGGTTTCAGGTTCACTGAAATTAAATAAAACATTATTGTTCTTTTGCCTCTTCATGTTTATAGTTGAAAGAGCACAATGTGCTTCTGTTGGTCTATGCCATGTTGTAAAAGTATACAAACTAGGTGAGACAAGACAATAGAATTTGACGTGAGTCCTTTTGTCATTTGTCTTCCATTCTACCACACCACACAGGATAAAACAAGCAGTTGTTGCGCCTGACATTCATTTTGTTTCCAGATGTTCAGTGAGGCCATTATCAAGCTGATAATATGTAGTCTGATCTTAGAATTTAAGTTAATGCAACTAGCAGTCGTTTTCATTATCAACCAGTCTGCTGATTGATTTCACAATTAAGTGTTTAATCTATAGAACGTTAAAAGAAAAATATGAAAAACACTGCATCTTCTTTTGTCCAGTCAACAATCCAAAGATCCAAAGACTCTTCATTTAGGCCTATTATATAACTGACAAAGAAAAGCAGCAAATATACACATTTAAGAAGCTGGAACCATTGATTAATCTTTGCAGCTCTAAAAAGAAGTGTGATTTTCTGTTTTTAAATTCCACTAACATTTGTTAGAGTCATTTCTGGCGGTGGAAGCTAAATTTCTAAAAACTTTAAATTTTGCAAAGCTTGCAAATAACAGCTGCTCTCTTTTTACCTCCAAACAGCAACTTTTACAAGTGTTGTTCCATCCAAATAATTTTAGAATGTTGCATAATAAATATGTTGAAATATTTTTAGTTACAGTTTCAATAATATCCCACTGAATGTGTGGAACTTCTAACTTCCACCATATTATACACTTTATTAACCCCTCCACTTCCCCTCCTGCATGCTGCTGCGTACATTTATTATCACTACCAACCGACTGCTGTCAGGACTTTACCTCCGGTCATGCACTGAACATTTTTAACAGTTTAACAGTTTAACTGAATCAGCTCATATCAGCAGCCAGTTAGCGCGGAGGGATGTCATCGTTTTTACTTGTGTGAACTGCTTTGGAGAAAAGGTCAGTAGAGATCCAATCATTTCTTGACAGTCAGCAGCAGCCCAGGCAGACTCATCTGTGACTGTAAATGACAAACTGATCCAGTGATAATTTATTCTCTAATTGCGCAAATACAGCTCTCACTCATCTCTTTTCAGCATTACTCATATACTGTATGTTCTGCGGAGGCAGACGGACAGTAATAGGCTTTAAAGGGTTTCTTTTTTACTCCTCACATGGATTAAAACATCACTATAACTGTACATTTCATGTTTTTGCTGCTTAGATTGAAGGTTTCTGTGGTTGCTCATGAATGTTTACAATCAAGTATCTTTTCAAGAGTAAATTTCTAAGCAATGAGCAGTTCCTCTTTTTAGAGCAAAACATTTAAAAATAACTTTTCTGGTTGTTTTGCCAGTGATCCTCATAAGCACGTATAATAAATCCATTCACGGGCCACTGTGAAAGCCATTAATTATGACAGACAGGCATAAATCTGAGTGACTAGTGAACTTGTGTGAGTAGTTTGTTCATGAAGCTGTTCTAATTCCACCAATTTTTACACATTTATATCCATTTATCAGACATGGAAGTTCTACTTAGCCTGTGAAAATAGTTGTGTAGTGTCTTCTATGACTCTGAAGCAGTTTTTGTCTGAGAGCATAACCCTAATTAAGTCTACAGGGTCATCTTAGCTTTGACTTTGAAAGATGTAGATATTTACAGTACCTTGCAGGGAGGTTTTAATGAAGAGACAGTACAAAATTCCAGCATTTTAAGAGTAAAAGTCAGGATATCTCAGTCTCTGCTCTCCATCCTATTTTTTAAAAGTTTAATCTCTTGTTTTTTTTGCCAGTTCCTCAACTTTATGCAAAGTTCAGTCAACAAAAAGAGTTGCTGGTTGGCAGTTTTGTTTTTTGTTTTTTTTTCAACAGCAAAGCAGTCTGATCCTTCATCCGCCATGCTGCCTACTCATTAAATCTTGAGCTGTGTTGTTAGCTTCCACATTCAAAGGAGGATCAATGTTGATCCATAAGTATAAAAGCTGGTGCTGAAGTTGAAAATTATGTGGAAGTGGATGAAGTGCAGACTTTCACATTATATTACATTAATTCCTTTGGCATGCATAGTACAATAAGTACATTCAAACTCAATAAGAACAAGCCAAAGCTAGATGTCATCAGAAGCTGAAAGTGCAACCTTGAAATACACAAGAAAAACTGTGTTCAGAGAGCTATTGGATGAGTGGCCAGTTTTTGTTTTGTTTTTTGTTTTGTTTTGTTTTTTTTATCATGGGTTTAATTTCGATCAGAGAGAAGACTATATGACTGACCTGAGACAAATGTGTGGAAAATGGTAGTTAACACGCTTATATGGCGTAACATTCATCAAAGTAAAGAAAAAGAAAGCTCGTTGGATGGGTATTTTAACTTGGCAGGCTGGGACATTTGCTGATAGGCTAACAATGGTCCCTTTTGCGCATAACAGCAACGCTGAACTTATCTAGACATTACCCAGTGGAGCTGTATTTGAAAGCGCAAATATCTAAATCAGTTGGACAGGACATTTAACAGACTTTACCCTATCATTGGTAACACCTGTTTTTACCTTACTATTTCATGTCAAAATGGCTGCTGTGAAAAGGTCCATAGAACAGGAGGTTGTTTGGACAATTCACAGCAAGAGAGAGGCAGTGTAACAGACTTTTCTATCATGCGAATGTTCTTGCCCAAGTTGAATGGATTTCCAGTTGGTGAGGACGTGTTTGACACTTGCAGTTCCCTGTTGTGTGCTACATGTCAAAGGGCAACTGCAGGTAATGTGTGGACTTGACTCTTCAGGCAGTGATCAGAGTCTCATATGAGAAAACAACTGATGTTTCTGAAATCCTTAATGGACCAGTGAGTAGGATTTAGAGGCCTCTAGCAGTGAGCTTGCAGATTGCAACCGCCTCGTGCCAGTGCAGTTTGGTTTGTCTGTTCTGGACTACTGTAGAAACTTGGCAGCGCAACATGGCGGCCTCCATGGAAGACGACCCACTCCATCTCTCGATATAATGGGATCATTCTAAGGTGACAAAAATACAACAATTCTTATTTTCAGGCAGTTATATATTAATGACAACATACTTTTGAATATTATATTCGCCTAAACCAGTCTCTACTCTCTATGTTGCATGAGCACATCTGCACAAACCGAAGGAAGCTTCTTGGTGTCGCTACTTTGCAGCATAAACCATGGTAATAAAGAATTTATCATAGTTAGAGATAAAACAGTATGAAAATTTCATATCATGTTATAGTGACCAAAACTACTAGGATTATCATTATTATTGTGTTTTTGTTAAAATGTACTGAAAATGTTCAAAATGTACCAATACATATACTGACATCATTTCACCAAGTTTTATATTGAAAACGAGTCAATGATTTGGAATGGCATCTACAATACTGGATTGTCCTTTCCAATATCAGTGTTTTCACTGATGCTAAACAAACCCACATTGCTGCTGCGCCTGCATCTGGAAGACGGTTGCTGTTGTCGTTGTCGTTGCTGGGCAGTATTTACCATGAGTTTTTCAAAGCGCGGTAATCAAACGCAGTTATTACGATAATAAAATCTGAAACAATGCTAATTGTCAGAAGTTTGATTGTGTTTTATTGTAAAATCGATTATCATTTTGTCCCTAATCATTGTTTGATCCAGGCTGACCGTGGAGCAGTGTGATTGCCAGCTCGTGATCAGCCACCATGCTGTGACATCAGGTTGTGTTTCTCAAAAAGTCGACTCTATTTCAACCCTCTGACGTACGCCGCTCCACTTTTTGTTGCCATCCCCTGCGGCCCCCACAAATCCAACCTAAACACAAATACCCCTATTCAAAATGAATAAGATGACTGGCATTTTCACTGCAGCAAACTTTTAATGAGTTGAGTGAACAATCAGCTAAGTTTAAGTTATAAGAATTAACTAGTTATTATAAGTTCTGAATGTGACAACTAGACACACTGAATATACAAAATTCTTGATAAAAGCCATATTGATTTTATTAAATTGATTATGCAAGTTCATGAGTAACTTCTACCAAAAGGGGAGGGTAAAAGCTATCCACACCCACCCACTCCTCCCTAAACCCCCCACAGACACGTACGGACACACACCCCACCCTCTCACTCACTTGTAACTCTGTAGCAGGAAGTGAGTCTTACGCTGGAATGCTGGCTGCCGTCAACGCACCACATTACACAGAGAGAGAGAGAAAGGGGGCAGAGCCATTGGGCAGAGGCTGATCTACACACACTTTCCGAGCCACACACTCCCATTCTCACACACAAATCTCAGACAGCAGCGCTGGGGTGTACGTACGGACGATATGCGGCAGTCACACCAAAGTGTCGGGACTTGAAACATGCTTGTCGGACCGACTGTGGACTAACAGCAGGGGGATATTTTAGAAGGAGGGATCCTCTTATCTTATCAGGTGGCGGTGTCACTCTGGGAGCAGTTTGGAGTGTCGGGGGTGAGTGTCCAGGACTCACAGCAGCACTTAACTCCTGTGTATGACTCACCAAAGCTCTGCCTAGAAACTCCTATGTTTTTGGTTGTAATTTAAAAATGTGACTGAGCCGGGAGCTGGTTGCAGTAAAACCTTCAAGTCTGGAATGTGAAACATGACTTTGATGTTATTTTGGATTTGTCAGTGTGTGCAGTGTGCTGCCAGTAAAAGGGGTGAGCGCTCTTCGTGTTTGGGGGGGTTAGACAAGACTTTTGGCAACTTTGAAACCAAAACAAAGCTGGAGCTCCTGCTGTGAGGAGAACGTGTTAAAAATGGATGATAGATGCAGCGATGATTGATTGATATCTCTTGGAAAAGTTTTGAGCGGCTAGCCTAGTCGCTGTCTCTCTAAACTTAAGTGCCCTTTTCTCTGTGCCTTTACAATGTCAGTGAAGTCGTATTTTGGGAAGCAAAAGTCACGAGTCAATCGCACATTCTTGGCATCCATGTCAGCTTCTATTTCCGAAGTGGTGGGGCAAAGGTCCGGGGTATGTGTGTGGCACGGCCACGCTGTTAGTCCCAGGAATTCTGTTTATGTTTGCAAGGTGAGAGCTGGTTGGATGGTCAGCTGCAGCTCTGAGAGGATGTTGGTAAACCCTGTCAAGCCTGGATGCTGTTTTCATTGACTTCACAGCCGTAGACGATCACTCCTGAGACTCCTGTCTACTCCTTCCTCTTGACCTCCCCTTCCCTCCTTCTGTGCTAGGTCTAAAGTCTTGCATAACCAGGGAGTTTAATCTTTGTCCTTCTTAAGGGTCTGCTGGGTTAAAAAAGCTGGTGTGCCCTCTCACCACTTACTCAGTTAAACGGCTTTAACGGAGTGAGGACCCCCCCCCCCCCCCCACACACACACACACACACACAACATCACCTCCATCCACCCTCCTCCAGCTCAGACCAGGGGTGCAGATTAGGGTTTGCACTGGTTCAGTCAGACAGCAGAATGGATCTGAGGCTTTGGCAGTGGGCTGCCGGGCTTGTAGAGTGAAAGGCTGGTGATGCATGTGGAATGACATTCCAGACGCCCAGGCTTGTTGTATAACAGGGGGGGGGCGAGGCCACTGAGGCAGGCGAGATGTCAGTCTGTCAACTGAGAGAGAGCTGCAGGGTTTAATTTGAAAAGGAGACGCTGGCTGCCCGTCTGAAAAAAAACGAAATTTTAATTGCAGCACCAAGTCAACCTCTAAAAAGTCTCTCCCCTGCCAAAACAAAATGTTTTCAATGCAGACAGAAAAGTTATGGCTGTATTTTGTTCATTGAATCTACACTCTCACTTTCTGTCATTACCTTGTTAGTGTTAGGCGGAGGCAACAGGTGCTACACATGTTGACCTGTACATTATAGTGAAAAGTACCCTCTAAAGGAAGAGTTTTAGCTTTTACCTTTTGAGATGAACCTTGTACCAGTTTTTTTTTGTTTTAAGGAAGAGACATTAGAAGATGTGGAAAAAAAACTTTTTGAAAATTCTTGGGTATGCATGATTCCTGGACTTGAGTTTATGTGATCTGCTCTTTGAATAGAGATACAAGTGTACACAAAAAGTCCAAAAAGTCCAAGGCACTCTTTTTCAAAACAATTAAAATACTGTTTCAGAGCATTATCATGTTGGACCTTAAAATTAACAAACTTTATTGTAATACTTTTTTATTTTATTTCCTTTTTATTTTATTTTGGTTATTTGACAGGGACAATACACAGCTTCTTAGCTGTATCTGAGTTAGCTATAAGCTAATACTCATCTGTAGTCCCTGGGCAGGAAACAGAGAATATACTTTATTAGGGAGTCAAATCTGTTGACTGTTGGCTGTCTGACTAATGCTTAATGCAGAAACGCATCAGAGTTTGTTTGGTATAAGGTCCAACATGACCATTTTAATTATGAGTGTCTTGTAGTTTTTTGTTCTGCTTATTTGTAATTTATGGGAAAAACCTTTAATTTGACTTGTAAATGTTCATGTCACTGGACAGCTCAAGGCACTTGTATTATTGTAGAGTTGGCTACGTGAAGGTAACAAAATGCTGTGAATTGACATTGTAGCTCCATATTAATTAAATGTAGGTTTATTACCTTGAACAACAGACCTTGGCTGACATGAAGCATCCATGTTTGTTTTGATTTCAGGTGCTTCCCTATTATGAAGTGCTACGACTCGAAGTATTTATGTGCTACATGTTGTCTGTTGTATTTTTAATAGCTTCTGCAGGGTGAATTCCTCCGGAAGGGAGAATAAAGCAAAGTGAAGCGAACATAATGATTTTTCAGCATTGGTATATAAAATTGTGCAGCTGAACGCAGCACATATAGCAGCATTTTTGGTGTGGAAAGTCTGACACAGATAGTGTTTGCTCAGTGCTGTGTTCTGTTAGAAGTGAGTTACATACCTGTTCAAGCATCTGGCACCTTTCTTATCTCTTTTCATCCTCTTATCTGGTTTCGTAAGTTTGTGAGCCAACACACACTTTGGTTCTCAGGAAAGAAAGCACAAACCTCACATCAACTTGTGGACCCGGATTCCTCTGTGCTGAATTATTCAGAGCGAGTAGATTGTTCACACACTTCTGCATCATTAGCAGAGCTAATAAAAATTAAATATTTGCATGGGTCAAACTTTGCAGTGTTGATTGCCGCTGAGACGCTCACACCCCAGTGCAACTAAGCATCCGTTGGGAGCATCAAATGTTTGTTTTAGACATATTATATTTGTAGTCTAATATACGTTCACCCACACATGCAGGTCTTGTACTTTATATTTGCTCAGGACTAGTCACACAGCAGTGGAGGCTTTAATCTCCAAACAAGACACTTTTGTGTTAGAAAAAACCCTCCCACCCCCTCACTCTCCACTTCCATAATCCCTTCTTTAATATCTCACATTGCCAGTGGCATTTGCCTCCTGCAAAATGGTGGATTGGATTACTAAAGTTAGGAATGTAATGGAGGAACATGATTGAACATGTCACTTTGGTGTTTGCATTTGGTGGCCAAGCGTGTTTTGTGATGCGTAATGAGGTGGAATCACTACTCCCTTTTTCACAGTAGAGTCAGCCAAGGGAGGCTCAACAGGATCAGAGCTGGTACCGACTCCAAATGTCTGTAAAACCAGATCAAAAGCATGCGTTTGTCTCTCTGAAGCTGCTGCCCAGCTGACAAATCATCTTTGCTGCAAATAAGTTAAGCAAAAGAATTTCAGCGTTTGTCTTCTTGTGAGAATGTGAGTGAAAATACTGAGTAAGCTCTCCATACTGTGGCTCTGTTTGGCCCTGTGGTGGAATTCAGGCTTGTGTATGTCGGGGATACAAGCAGAGTTAAAACGCATTAAAGTGAAGCTCAGGCAAAGCAAACAGCAACCATCAGCATTAACCCCCTGACTGCCTTTATTCACTCAGCTCGACGTGGTCCGGCCAGTCACTTGTACTGTCTTTGATTTCAGCTTATGCTCCTCAGCAGTAGTTAACTCTGCATCATGTGGAGTTATTTGACAAACTGAGGAAAGAGGCATCAAAAACTTGACAAATTTATAGTCAAGTAAAATTGCAGCACTGGCAGAGAAACAACAGAACGGCTGACAAAAGAGGAAAAAACACAAAACCCAACAAAGGCTTGTCTGTGAAAGGCAGCAGAAAGAGAAAAGCAAAGCAAGCTAAATCGACTTTTAGAAAATAAAAGGCACCACAAAAATCATTATTTGCTCTTTGCCAAAGTGGCAGGTAGAGTATCACCGGCTCTGTGCAGTTGGCTGGTATTTATTTTCCTGCCTGACCAAGCTGCACCCACAACATGTAGCCACAAGCCCAGGGCTCCAAAGCATTTAGGCCATGCTGTGCCCGAGGTCTGCACCTGTCAGTGTGATTGATGAAAGCTGCCACCTCCACTGCCTCCGTGCAGGTAGCCACACACCACTACTCACTGCTCACTTCACTGTGAGCACTGAGGAGAACTTTCTACACCCGGAGCTACTCACTTTGCATCAGCCACGCCATGGAATTCAATACCTGAACAGACCCACTTTATGAATTTAAAAAGAGCAGCAACACATGACAAAGACAGGCATCAAATCCTCATATCTGAGCAGATCTGGCAAAGCATTTTGCTTGAAAATTGATTATGAAAGTATTTGAAATAGGGCTGTCATGATATCAGATTTTCACTTCATGATTATCGGCGTCAAAAGAATTCACAACAGTGGTATTATTGCGATATCTATACAACATTTGAATCAGTCAAATTCATCTTTAACTTTGTTTATTGTGTTTTTTGTCTCATTTTTGGCAGATGAATTACACTCAAAGTAGTAATATAGAGGCATGGAGAGAGTGATTTAAGAGCAAACAGTATGTTCAAGAGTGCTGGTTATGAGCACAGTATCATCATATATGTATTATGAACATGAAGAGAGCGTTATATTGGTATTGACAATAACCATGACATTTAAAAAATTAAATATCACGATATCACTTATTTGAAGATTAATTTTATTTAGACTCAGTAATCAATTGTTCGACAAATAGTTACAGCTCTAAAAATAATATAGAATATAAAAATAAATGATATATAATATTTGAAAATACAAAATAAGTGAGGAAGCAAATAAGAAATTTATCTAATTAAAGTCAAATATAAAATCATCAATAGATAAATGAAATTATTAGGGCTGCAACTACCGATTGTTAACAATCAATCAGTCCACAGACTACTTTCTTAATTACTCGACAATTGTTTGATCCTTAAAATATCATTTAAACTGTCATCACAAGTACCCAAAACCCATAGTGTGATCTTGTTATTGAATTGTACAACCAACAGTCCAAACTTAAAGGTATTCGATTTACTACCGTAAGACACTAAGAAAACCAGAAATATTTACTTTTGATAAACCAGATTACGATTGGTTCAGCTCCAAAACCTAATTGTTAAAAATTGTTTCTTCTGTTACGTGTGTGTTGTAATCATTTCAGCCTCCAGGCCACCCTGACCTGATGTAAATTTAAAGATAGATGTCCCACTTGCTGGTGTAAAATCCCAGCCAGAGAATCTAAATAATGCAAAAACAGGACGCACAACACAAGGCAGGCACACAACCTCGGCAGCAGTCTCTTCCTCTGGAGTCACTTGAGTTTATCTTAAAAAACAATCAGCAAACCAACGAGATGTGGGTCACATTCTAGTAGAAAGATGTTAAAAATAACAAACAAGGAAGTCCTTGTGTCTCTCCATTGAGGTTGGGCGCCGGACAAAGGCCGCATTTTCATCAAACCCACAAGTTGGATCTCCCCGTGCTCAGAATTTCCATGGCTGCTGCCCTTCTCTGAGACATTTTAGTATGAGCTGCTTTTAATATTGCTCGCCCCCCCTCATTACGAGCGAGGCATATACTGTACAAATTGTGACGTCATGAAAGTGGACTTTTCCAGAGGCGGGTGTTTCCCTTTAGGTGGGAGTGGTCCAGCTGAAAGGAGGAACTGTCCACTCAATGCTGCTCTGTTCAACATTTTATACAGAAATTCCATACTGCATATTTAAAATGTTGGGCACAGAGTCACCTATACGCTTACACAGACTTTTAAGTGATCTGTCTGAGCTTCTGGTTGTCAGTGTGAGAGTCAAAACTCAAAGGTAATACACCACTTACAGATTGTACAGGGTAACAGTACTGCTCTGCTTTTGTTAGGTAAACTCTGACCTCTAAATTGAAGTTTTTCTCACCTTTTTATTAATGTCTTTGTTTCTGTCCAGCTTTGGAAAGCGATCAGCCGGCAGCCTTCGACGTGGATGTGAGTGCATCGTCCTGGAACCCTCAGAGATGATTGTGGTGAGTCCCATTTTTTTTTACTCTTAGCACCCAAGTGTCAAAGGCATTATTTTTTCGTACAAGCACAGGTTCAAACACAAATATTTTATTTCGACAAAGCTCTTCCTCTTATGCAACCACAGCGAAATGGAGGAAAAAAGCAAGGTGCAGCAGTAGACAACATACCCATGCACATGCTAATTTTACACCACTTGTCTCTGATGTTAGCATGGAAAATTATATTGATTTCTTTATGTGGAGAGTGAGCTGCACCCATGTGGATCACTAAACCCACGTTACCTACAGCAGAGTATATAGCTATAATTTGGAATAGCATGCTCGAGAGTTGGTCCTGTGATGTTTCGCACTAATCTGCCTCCTGTTGAAGTTTCATCACAACCTTAAAGCACAGCTGTATTTAACATGCCAGAGCCCAGCAAGTGTGAGGTTTTTGGAGTCCAAGGCCTGAAGAAATTCTGACCCAGTTTTTATGGCAAATCAAATGTTGGCTCATAGAAGAAGTTGCTGAGAACAAATCATTCCCGTCCCAGAGGGGCACAGAAGCAGGAGGTAGCAGCACAATACAGTCATCTGTTGAACAGAAGCCCTCTGAGGCCAGCACATCAGAACAGATGCAGTTCTGCTGATGATTTTACATTAAAAGGGCGGTGGTATGCTGCAGGCAAAATCCACGTTGTGCAAATTCCAAAACAGCTGTCGTTCATCGTGCTGCGAGAAAATTCATTTACAGTATACTCACTGTAAGGTAACATGATAGGAGGCCTGGAGAGTTGACTCTAAACTGGACTGTTTTGTTGTAATATGATTTGTCATTCTTCTGAAAGTCTCCTTCAGTTTAAACAGGACAGGTATTTATCCCCTTGAGATGATCATTACACCAGCAGGAGGTCCATCTACTGGGGATGAGCACATCACAAAGAGAAATACAGCAACAACTAAAAAAATATTTTCATTATCGATTAATCTGCTATTAATTATTTTCCTCACTAATCAGGTTCATTACTTCAAAATGTCAGAAAACAGTGAAATGCGATTTCGTAAAGCCTGTTTTGTTTGACCAACAGTACAAAAAACAAAAATATTCCATTTACTATCATATAATATAAAGAAAGAAAGCAAATCCCTACATTTGATAAGTTAAAAGTAGAGAATATTTTGAATTTTTGCTTGAAAAATAACTTAATTGATTATCAAAATAGTTGCATATCATTTTTCTGATCGACCAGTCAATAAATTGCCTAATTACACAGGCAATCTTCCAGGGATACATGCCAATATTTTATAGCACTGGACCCACAGGCTAACAAGCCCTCAAATTTAGTGGCCAAATACATTTTTAGTTGCTAGTTGAGAAAAGTGGCAGCCCAAAGGCACTGTCCTTTCTTAAATGTGTCATGTTCTGGCCCCTTAAACTCCTGCTTCCATTTACTCCTAAATTTTTGTTGCCATTTGCCATTTATTTCATTTTGTCTTTTTGATTCCTCTGTAAGGTTTGCCTGAGCAATTTGAGAAGGCTTAGTGAACACACTATTTATTAGCCCCAACATATCGGTAGCTAGCTGGCAACAAGTACTGGTTTCTGTTTTTGTAGAATGTGGAACTGAAAGGTGCAGAGGAACTAGGATGTTTGGGGAACTGTAACATTGTGTTGATGAAGGCTCTCAGCATGAAGAAGGAAGGAAAACACAAGTGGCAACCAACATGGAATATTCTGTGGCCACAGAGTAACTTTTTGTGGGCCACCGGGCCATGGTTAATGTCGAACCCTGTCTTAAATCTAACCTTGTGCACATGTTTAATCAATTTAATAATTGAGTTGAACCCTCCCAGGTATTTGTAGCTATGTTTTATGCACTTAATGTCATCATCACTTCCACAAATCCATCCTCACACAGATTTATCTAGAAAGGAGAGGGAATTTCTATGAAAAAGAAGGAATTTGGAACACAAGGACCTCAGGACATGCATGAAAAATATAATTAACATTTTGTAGACTAGCTGCAGGCATCAGTGTGTTGATGGACAGTGAACAATGCTGTGCAAATATTTTGACTACTTTAGCCAGCCACTGAAGCCAATATGTCACGCCATTTTGATTGCTGACTGACCACTTGTCCACTGATAAGCTTGGTATTCAGCAGGGCTGCAACTAATGATTGAAATCATTATCAATTAGTCTGTGGATCATTTTAATCAATTAATTGTTTGGTACATAGACTAAAATGCCAGAAAATGGTGATCAAACCAAGGTAGCATCCTGAAATGTCTTGTTTTGTCCACAACCCAAAAATATTCAGTTTATTGCCATAAAGGACTAAAGAAACCAGAAAATATTCACATTTGAGAAACTGAAATCAGAGAATTTGGACATTTTTCTCTTAAAATATGATTATTAAAATAGTTGGAATTTAGTTCACAACAAATTCATTAATAAAATAATCATTGCAGCTCTGGTTTTCAGCATGCTGTAAGATACTGCCACCTTATAATCACATACATGCATGCTCCTACACACTCACTCTACACCATTTCTAGCACGTACAAATCTGCCTTTTGCCATGTTCTTTAAAGGAAGACATCAGACATAACCCACGTCTTGTCAGTATAAAATAACGACTGGTTGTTGCTGCTGCAGTCACAGAACATCCTCAGTGATCTCCCTTTCACATGCTGTAATTGCCGTGTCTCCATGAATGTGCGCCGTAGATGGGGGGCTTCTGTTCTCTGAGCCTGTATCAGCTGCACACAAACCCCTCAGTAATAACACCCTCTGCTCTGCCTGCTGCAGACACTTTCTGGCCTTACCCCCTTTGCTATAATAGGTGCCAACCCACCCTGTAATTACTGAGGAGGGTTTTGTGCTGCTGGAATATAGATACACATGGCTACACCACCCCCACCCCCTGCTACAAGTTTGAGGAACACGCAGAAAGATGCACACATGCAGAGCTGCAGCTACAAACATTAGCGAGGAACCTGAACACGTCAAAAAGGAAAAATAAGCCGCTCACGTGTCCATACTGTACACACACACACATACGTGCACACATTGCTCCGAGATTTGCAATTAGACACACAATCACACTTATGCTCTCACTCGCACACAGCTCCCCTGCCGTTGTCATGGCAGCAGTTGGTACGGCGGAGAGAGATTTTAGTGGTGTAATCCCAAAGGCTGAGCGCTGTGAAATGTGAAGCCGCAGTGAAAGTAGCAAGTGAAACAGGCGGGAGGAATGGGTGCAAAAAAAAAGAAGAAGAAGAAAAAAGAAACTTAAATATGTCATTCCATCATGACCCAAAGCCGCCAGGCAACAGAGTGGTCCCATTTAAGTAACCAAAACTGTAAAATATGACTTCACTGCTATGTTGAAGTGCCAGTTTCCACTTGGAAAATGTTCTTTTTCCCTCCTTTCAGATCATTAAAAATGGAAACATGGATTTTATCTTGTTTTAACTTGTAATTTCATTGTGGTTAATATTTTAACAGAGGCAGAGAGAGCTGAGAGCGTCTATTTCATCTTCTTGTCTTTCACTCCATCAGCCTCCATCTCTGTTTATCACCATCTGTCAATCAGTCGACTATCTCCCTCCCTCCCGTACTCCAGATTCCTCCCTCGTCCCCGTGGTTCTTCCCCTCCTCATCTCTGCTTTTTGTGTTGTGAGAACCCTTTGACGTAGGTGTGCAACGTGCAGCCCACACTCACTTCTATTTTTACGCAATGAGAGGGGCGGGAGGCAGAGAGGAGGAGGAGGAGGAGGAGGTGGTGGAAGAGTAGGAGATGGAGTGTAGGAGGGTGGGGTTTTTGGGATGAGTGTGTGTTTGTGTGTTTTTGTGTGGGGAAGGGCGTGAATGAAGATGAAGACAGTCACTCCCCCCTCTCCTCTCCGTCCCCCTCCCTCCCTATCATTTCCAGGTGGACTATATGGATGAAAATGAGGAGTACTTCCAGCGACAAGCATCGCACAGACAGTCCCGTCGGCGCTTTCGGAAGATCAACCAGAAAGGGGAGAGGCAGACAATCATCGACACCGTGGATCCGTACCCCACCGGAAAGCCGCCCATAGCCCGGGGATACCACACGGTGAGTTTCACCCCTGCGCTATACTTCTGTGTTTACCCTCGCTGCGGTGCATCGCTGTGCGCTCCAAAGGCGGCTCAGTGTCGCTCTGTCGCTGTGTTGTGCTCTGTTTGTGTGTCGTGCTCCTTCTCCAGAAGCTGCCTTGCTTCAGATCATAGCAATGTGTGCTCCCTGTTTACCCAACTTTGTGTTTGGTGGCCTTAGCTGACCCTCGGTTGTAGGTTGTTGTGTTTTGATGTCTTGTGTCCTGTGGAAGGGCACCCTCATCCCCACAGGGTGCGCTTTGAGTTTACCTTATCTTTGCACTGAGCTTTCCTCCCTGTAGTGTGTAATTGTTGTTTTCCTTGCTAGTTAAAAGTTGCTACACTTGTGTGTAACGTTTGTAGCTTCTGCTGGCTTTAGTTTGTCAATCTACCTTCTCTTTCATACATGTTTTGTAGTTCGTTGAGCATCTTTAATACTGTAGTTTCTCTGTGCTACACCTGTGTCCTCCAAGGCTTGTTTGTTTGTGCTGCTTATGGTTGTCAGAAGAGTCTTCTGATGTGAGTTTTCATGTTTTTAGCACTTTATTATTCAGCATTTGCACCTCAACACACACCTCACCAATCATCACTTTAGCACTTGTCTTCAGTCGTCTCTGCAGTGATGAGGATGATTAAAATATCAGCATATTCCAAAACCGATTCAAAGTGCGCATAGTCTTAATTGGTTTGATTTATAGATAATGTGTGCCCTGGAGAATTAATTTTTTGCATGTTGCTGTTTGATCACAGAACCAAAAGTAAAGGAAGTCGTTTAGTTAGAAAGTTTTGTGTTGAAAGCAGCAGTTCCCAACTTGGGAATTAACAGTCGAGATGAAAAAACAAAACTATCTGTGTAAAATTTTGTCTTTTTGTACTTTTCTCTGTTTCCTCTGTCATGTGAAATTGTGCACAGCTTTACATCCTTTTGTCTCTTCAATGATTCGTATTAAATATCCTGTGAAAGAAAAATCACTTCAACTGTGATGCTCACAACTCTTAGACATCAACATGTGACAGACATCACTTTACATGAAACAAGCAAAACATACAATACAGGTTTGAAATTACTGTTTGTTTCCGCACAGCACCATGTCTCCTGATGCACCTCAGTAACAGTAACAGGATGGTTTTACTGCATATTGCTCAAAATGCACCTGACAGGTTGATTTATGAACATTTTAATGAAATGTGAAAAGTCATTTTAGTGTAATTTTTGCAGTGCGATTATGAAGAAGATGAGCAGAATAGTTGACAATGAGAGTACCATATAATATGATTTGACAGATTTTTACAAGAACTGTGTGGAGGGAAAAATGGAGGAGGATGAAGAGAATTTGGGAACAGGAGAAGATTTGGGGTGGGTGGACACATGGTTCCTACGTTCATGAGTCTAGCTTTTCTATTCTTAACTCATTTATATACTCAACAGTAGGGCTGTTGTTGATGGACTGCTAAATGCTTTAGTATTTAGATACAGTTCAATATTTCTTCTAATAAAATACAGCATGTTAGAAGCTGGACAGATCAGCAAACTTTGTATTTTGGAGGATAGTTCAAGCCATTAGTCAACAGTCATGGCATTTTCATGATATTTATTTAATTATGTAATATATATTATACTATATAATATTATTATATTTTTCGGGCACAAAGCGAGATGCGTGTTAAATGCTAACGGCAAAAGCAGTAATGATTCTGGATAAGTTTAGTTTAGTTTAGTTTATTTAATTTATAACAGGACAGCGTGCAGTGGCATTAATTATTCCAGGGAAATAAAAAGATGGCTGCACCAGATTTAGCAGGAAAGCTAATTTCCATCTGTAGTCCTTAACATAAAAGACAGACGTCATAAATAAGTCATCAGTGCAAGTTAAATACACATTGCAAGGTACATTAATAACAACATCATCAGACTGAGATTAAAAATAATAAGTTGGAACAACCAGCAAGGAGACTGAATATATTGTTAGTTTATTCAACACAGTATAACCTTGTTGTTCAAAACGCAGGAATAAATAACTTTCACACCTCCTGTCCCCGCCTAAACCCGCCATGACTTCATAATCCCCGGAGTCAGAGTCCTGGTCGGAGCTGCTGTAACTTTAAATCACCTCAGTACTGTATTTCTGGTTGTCAAAGTGGCCTCAATCAGTCTCAGAGGCTGGGTCCCAGTCTTATGGGACTGCTAACTGAGCTGTCTGGCTAATGGCAGCTATAGCACAGTTAGCAACAGTGCAGTAGTGATCAGTGCCATATTTGTGGAAGAGGAAAAAAAAAATCTGTGGTAGAGTATTGACTTTAACTATGTAAAGGAATTTGACTCCAGCAGAGGAGGTTTGTTGCACCGGGCTTTTTCCCCTCTGTGCTTTCTTTCCCTGGGAATAGGAAGCAAAGCATTTTCACACTAATGATGCAAATAACCCAGCATGCAGTTGTTACACACAGTTTTTCCTGTTCTGCTCAATTTCACTGCATTCCCTTCATTCCTGACACTCCCATGGGGGTTCTGTCAGTGTACCCAGTTCTTCTTGGAACACTATGAAACAATCACGCTTAAAAGGAGAAAATGCGGCAAACGTCATCTTCCTCCTGCCTTCCTTCAGCCCCACCCGCTTTCCTAAATTTAGACTCGCTGTGTTTTAGTTTCAAAAGACCGCACTGAACTTTCTCATGGCCCGACATCTCCCGTCACACACTCCACTCTCCTCGCTCTAGTACCATTCCTGTGGGAAGGATGGAGCGGATGCCATGGCAACCAGCAGTCCCAAATGGGCTCTGCTCGAGTGCACTTAGAAGTACAGTAGGGAAGGGAGCTAACTTAGCAAGAGCGCAGTACGCCGGTGCTGCTGCTGCTGCTGACAGAGGGGTGGAGGGGAGCAGAGCGACAGAGAGGCTGAATCTGGGCGGATGCTAAGCTGACATAGCAAGCTAATCTCCAGCATTTAGAATGCCAGGCAGCGCTCAGATTTTCCTCCCTCCTACCCCGAGGCATATTTAGGAGGTGAGAAATGCACCGAGGAGAAACTTGGGATTGAAGAAAGGAAATCTCTGTGGCAGGCAAGGTTTTTATTCAGCTTAGTCACTCCTATGAAGACAAATGTGAGGCTATAGGTACAAAAACATCAGAGGAGCCAGTGATCTGAAGCTTTCAAAGCTCTTTCAATGTGAGAAATACTGTAGATTAATCTGTTTTATTTAGGGCTGAGATGATTATTTTCATTGCTGAGTACTCTATTGATCTTATTTTTCATTGTTTAGTCTTTAATAAAGCATGAAATAGTGAAAAAAGTTCATCACAACTTTGCAGAGCAGAGGTGATGTCTCAAATTTCTTGTTTTTTTCCAACCACGAGTCCAAGTCAAAGAAATTCAGATTGCAGTTTTATAAAGTAGAGAAAAGTGTCACAGCCTCACATTTGAGAAACTAGAACCCTCTGATTATTTGGCATTTTTCTTGGTCAGTGACTTAAAGTATTAATCAGTTATCAAAATTGTTGTTTAATATCTGTTTCAGCTCTTGTTTTATTTGAACCATATCTGAAATATTGGATTTCACTTAGATTTATGTTAAAGACAGGACACTGCTGGCAGACCACAATACCTGTCTTAGTCTCAAGAATAAACAGTTGTGGAAGAAGAGCTTTTACTTAAATGAATTTATTAATGACACAATCTAAAAATGCTTCATTTGAAGTCTTGTACTCAAAATTGTGCTTTTGTAAAAGAACATCAGTGTTACCTGCAAAATGTACTTTGAGCATCTAAGTAAAAGTACTAATTATAGTCCTTGTGAGAGTTATATAATTATATATTTTAATATTTGATTATTCTTATGAGGGATGTAATGATACTAAAAACTCAAGCTGTAATAATTACCATGATAAAAAGAATTTCATTGTGATATTAAAATTAGCCAACCATGACCTAAGCATGTGCAGAAAATTGGCATGAATTGTCTTTGGCAATGAATGTTTGAATTTTGTTTGTACAATTTTCAAAGCAGAACAATGCAAACATCAGTAGCAGTACTTTTCTATAATAAAAATAAATAAATAAAAATAATAAAATAATCATGTAATATCAAGCAAGATATCGTCACTGTCTGGTACAATATTGATGTTGCGATATTTAATACATTAGTATGTGCCTAAATATCATGGATGCATTAAAATGTAAGCAGCATTTTATTGTTTTAGCTGGTAGAGCTAGTTTTAACTATACCGCTAGGTATTTTATAACAGTGCAACAGCATGCAACATGCAAACATCCAAAGTACAGGCACAAGTACCTAAAACATTTTAATTGTAACTATAATCATAATTATTACAATACTTGAGCAAATGTACTTTTGAACAGTGCAGCATTTGAAGACTTTCATTTAAAAAGGGACATTCAAAAAACTGTTATTATAGATGAAATTATTGTTATTGTAAAAAAAAAAAAAAAAGTGGAGTGAAACCTCATTTAAAAAATGAAAGCTGCTACAACGATCTTTCATATTTTGTTGATTTTTGGGGCCACTGTGGACAAAAGCGGTAGCGATTTGACTCTTAATACCCACAAATTATAACGTCAAAGCTGGCTAATGTGCCTCTCACTGTGACTTTGCCTGGGAAAATGTAAATACAGGCTTGTTTCATCTGATTTCAAGGAGAATCCTACCCCATGGCAGGCATTAATAATAATCATGCCATATAGAAAAAGCAAATTTTCTCATGCATGGTCTTTTTAACTTAAGTAGCTCATATTGGGGCATCAGTAATATATTAAGCCTGTTTCATAACCAACTAATAACTCCTTGTGAGTATGATGAGATGTGACGTACCAATGCCAGCCACCATTAAGTCCTGAAATAGCTAATGCTTTGCCAGTAGCAGGATGGCCTTCATTGTTGTTGAGAGATTGCTCTGAAACCCTGAGGTCACAGGTTCGATCCCAACAGAGTGTCTGTGAGCAGCTGTTGTTTCTGAGCAACACACTGAACGTGCTCAGTCATTGTAGCTTAATATCTAAAATATAAACGTAATGCTAACCCGGTAGTGGAGCTCCCACTGGGAGTGCTGACACACACGCAGCCCCCACTCTCCACCACGTTCTGAAGCAGAGCTATTATCTGTATAAGTGAGGATTATTTGGCTCTCAGGGTTCAAACATAATTCAAGTTATTACTTGTACATGTAAATACAGAGTCTGGCCTTAATGGCTTCATTTGGATGTGTTTGGACAATTATTATCACTTGGAGTGGAGTGGACTTGCAGTAGGTGAGAGAGAGCTAGTGTGTGGAATAAGATGTTGGATATGTAGACTGTTATATTAGCGGATTAAGTTCAAAATCAATCAGTATGTCAGTCTTGATTTATGCAGCACCATCTCATAAAATCCATTCCAATGTGCTTCACAATTAAACGAAATAATAACACACTTAAACAGAGAATAAGCAGGATAATGAAATTATATGAGGCAACACTCTCGTATAGCCTAAAATCATTGGTTCTTTACAAGGCTAAATCAGAGCCTGTAGAACTTAAAAAAATGCCTCAACATTGCTTTTGTTGTAGCCCTTGACATGGATTACATCGAGTCACAAGAGTCTGCCTAAAATACATCTGTGAAGAAGACTAATAATCAAATTTAATGTACATTCTGTTTTCAGTTATTATATTGTTATTATCAGGGCTCAGCAGCAAGGACTACTTGCTTACCAAGGGAAAGTAAAATGCCATATCGGGCTGGAAAATTTAGCAACTCACTAGCCCAACCTGGCAAGTGATAAATGGTTCAGGATGGTAGTGGGTAAAGTTATTTTTCATGAAAAAAATGGCAGTAAATGCTGTTAAAATCCTCCCAAATATGGAAATTTCCTGCTAAATATCTGTGGATTTTGGACTGACAAAAAAGGCATTTAAAGACATCACCTTGGATATGTTTACTATATGTTGATAACTGCTAATAAATAAAATAATTTGTACAGGGGCAAGTTAAAATTGATTTTAGGCAAGTAGATTTCTGACCCCCTTGCCCAACTGGGCAAGTGAAAAAGAACATTAGCATTGAATGTGTCAATGTCATACTTTTTCTGGTTAAGAGTGGATGTTAAGTTGCCCTAAGTAATCAATTGTTAATTGATAAACAATTGCTGTTAAGAAGTAAAACTTTTTTTTAACCTGATAATGAATGTTTTGTGCACTATTTCTGCGGGGCTCACAGTTTGATTTAGTCCACCTTGTCTGTCTAGAAATGGCAGTAAAAACCTAAATTAAACTGAGAAAAACATGTGCGTTGGGTATCTTCTTATTCTTTAATGATTAATCGATTATTGATTGTTACATCTTCAACTATCGCTAAAGGACAATTCACAGAATTTGCAATCCTCTCACCATCATTTACAGGTGGCAGAAGTTTTTGCCAGGAGCACCATATAATTAAACATTTGACATGTTGATCAAAAAAATGCATGGGTTTAAGAGTTATCATTTCTGTAAGTCGACTAAAAACAACCTCTGCAGCCCTGTTGATCTCATCTGTGGCCGCTGCCATCTTTCTGTCTGTATTTTTCTACCTCTGGCACTAGAAGATGATGTTCCCGTTCTTAATCCCACCTACAAAAAGCTATGATTTACTCTGCTGCTCTTGCAACTGGGAAAATCAATGAGCACAACACCCAAAGTATGTGAATCACTGAAAAACACCCAGGATCTTGGCGGTGATTGATGCACAATTCATGACTGAACTTTTAACAAGTTGTGCCTCTTGCTTGTTACCTTGCTAGCCTTGTGTCTCTTATACTGTTTCATTACAGTAATGCAGGCTTCCTGTGTGTGAGCATGCATCAGTGCTTCAGAAGACTGACCTTTGCAATAATTCTAAGGTGAAAGATGGCGGTTTTGGCTTCACTTCTAATGCGCTGGTCAGATTTATAGTCAGAGTCAAAGACCACGCCTACTACTGAACATTAAAAGCCTTTGATTTAAGGTATGATGTAAGATCGTCCTCTTATAATTTTTTACCATGAGCTAAGTTTTATCTCCATGTATCTGAAGGACATTATGTTCTTGTTGCTTTTAAAATCAGCATGTCATGTGAAATATTATCATTATTACTACATTTTACCTGAGGATTGTATCTGATGCACTAATTTAATTTGCCTGAAGAGAACCACAGCAGTGGTTTGAGCATAGATTTGCGGTTTGCCATCACTAGGAGCAATTTAAACGTCAAAGGATTAAGATAGACATACAAAAATACATTTCTGTTTATAGATGTGTCCTGGATAAATCAGGGCAGTGAAAGAGGACAGTGTTTAGGATTCAACACGTGTCTCCTGCTTGCTCAGAGCAGTGGGATAACACTCGGCTGCCTTGTTCAGAATGGACACCAGTTATTTCGAGCGTCACTCTCCCTCTGTTGCACACACACACACACACACACACACACACACACACACACACACACACACACACACAACACACACACACACACACACACACACACACACACTCACAAACACACACACGCTTGATCTTTCTGTGAATATTCTCCCTTGCAAAGGCTCATAATCTCCATTTCTCAGTTGCTCACCACTTTATCTCACACACTCTATCTCTTCCTCTAATATCAACAGCCATTTGTGCTGTCGACCTGTCGTACACACACACACACACATACATGCATGCACACAGATTTTCTCCCTGATCTCTCACTCAGCCACTCACTTAATGTCTTTGTGCAGATTCTGTCTGTCACTCATTTTAAAATGAAATGTTGATGTGGCTGCCTGGTGTTTACTGAACACTGCACTCCTGATTTTATCCGTAACAAGTTATGATAATTCCCATTATCTCCTTTACCCTTTGTCCGCTTTTTTTTCTGCTCTCTGCTGCTTGCTTTTAAACTCTCCTTTTGCACACCACCTCAGACACTCAAAACTCTCTGAGCAGATGAGTAATATTCCTCCTCTGGGTTTACTCAGTGGCTACTAGGGCATCCAAGGCCCCAAACAGCTGTTCTATAATTATACAAGCAGCAGGAGGCAGACAATCAATACTCCTTTTACTC
This sequence comes from Lutjanus argentimaculatus, assembly GCA_034769285.1. Classification (NCBI taxonomy): domain Eukaryota; kingdom Metazoa; phylum Chordata; class Actinopteri; order Lutjaniformes; family Lutjanidae; genus Lutjanus; species Lutjanus argentimaculatus. Next base: position 118,924 of record JAWZSL010000121.1, read on the forward strand.
TTTTCCTCCACCCGGGCGGCCTGGCGGTTAGCGAGGCCGCCCTGTAATCAGAAGGTCACAGGTTTAATCCCTGCAACAGCCAAAGTGTCTATCAGCAATCGTTTTCTCTGTTGGCGTGCCCTTGACAGTGACATTGCTCACTCATCTACTGACTACTTTTAATTGCTTTACGATATATATGGAAGTTACTGCAGATAAGAATAACTCCCTCGTCAGTATTTACATTTGAGAGCTCTTAAATATAAAATGTCGAGTGCCTACAAATGTATGAGAGACTTTGAGACAATATTGTAACGATAGAATGGCAATAAAGGAATGCAAAGATTGACAGAGTTCACATGCTTCTGAAATTCATTTCACATTGTCCCAGAGCCTCACTTCACGTGAACTTCAAACCCTCTGTATCTTACCTCAGGCAGGCAGAGAAATTAATTATATTTGTGTGAAAATTGCAATTTTGCACAAGAGCGGAAGTTTTGATTCCTTTCTCCATTTTTAGAAGGACATTGCATGAGAATGAAAGTCAATATCAGTTTAAGGGTATGCTATTTTTAGCCACTTTACCTTGCCGTCAGATAACCTTCTCCAGTGGGAAATTGCCATTATGTAAACCAAATATCACTGTCTTCAAAGCAACCAGACTCCTTTGGCAAAATCAGTAATTTTACCTCACAGAACACAGGAGTTGCTGGTCTACGCTACCTTGATCAGTTAGCTATTTAGTGTTATTGTGTGATTTTGATGAATCCAAACTAACCTTTTAAAAACACCTGTCACACAGTAACACAAACAGACTACACAAACAGACTAACTGATCAAGGCAGCAGTAGACCAGCATCTCTCATGTTAAGTTGCTGTTTTTGCTTAAGCACTCTGGTTGTTTTAAAGAGAGCGATATTTGCCGACCACCATCTACTATAGTGCCTCATGCAACCCCGCTTTAAATTTTCTGAACTATCCTTGTAACATGTCATAGATTGTTTTGTTTAATCCCTATAAAAATCTGTGTAAAAACAGCAAGTGATGTGGTCTTACGGGGCCATGCAAGCTGTTTCTCCCTGTTTCATTGTGCTACACTAAGCTAACCTAAGTAAATTCTTAATAATACAGAGATATGAGTGGTATTGATCTTAGTGTATTTCTCAAAATATCTAACTATTCCTTCAATAAGAAAATGTTTTGTCCAGGTAGCTCATCCTGCCAGTGAAGTTAGTGTTAGCATAAGCAGCTAGGGTGCTTAGAGACATATCTGTGAGCTTTAATTCATGTACTTTGTTGATTTTGAAGTTGTCTTTTCTCATTATGACTGATTTGAAGCAAAGCAACAAGCATCATTTCATGTGATTCTCTTCATGTTGTAATTAGGCCTGGTACATACTGTACATAGATCAATAAAAGAGACCAGATTTTATAAAAATTTGGACTGCAACTAATAATTAAATTCATTAACAATCCATTATCCAAAAATTTTTCAGATTCTTAATTTTACCTATATTATGTCAAATAACAGATAACAGATAACAACAAATCTGCATAGTGATGTCTTGAAATTGATCATAATCTAAATATATTTTGTTTACAATTATATAAAACAGAAAAAAAGAATCAGATCCTCAAATCGGAGAGGGTGGAACACTTTGGAGCTATTTTGCTTGAGAAAAGCTTCTTTCTCCTACTACTAATTGTTTTAGGCATACTAAAATTATTTAATTTAAATTGCAACAACAGTATTTCCCAGAAAAAAACACAGAAAGTTATGTTCCCCACATCAGAGACAGGGGGCAAGTAGTATGCTATACAAAGCCCAGTCTTAAATAAATAAATAAACAACTAACATTGTAACTGCTGGGATGAGATAAAGGCTAACAGCTCTCTCCACCATGCTCTTGTGTGTTTCAGCTAATTCTACCAAAGGTTTCAAAGTTAATTTGGAGAAGATAAGATTTTTTAAAACCACTCCACATACAGCACCTTATAATTGGAGTCTTATTGTCTGTTTAGAGGTCGAAAATGTCCTGCAGTGGTAATGACGAGGTTCAGAAGTTACAGTGATCTGTTCAGTAATCTGCAGGCATGCTGAATAGAAAGGGGTGTGTGTGTGCAAGCCAGAATAATAATGCGTGTGTCTGTGTGTTCCCTACCTGTCCTTGGCTAAGAGCCCTGAGAAAGTTGAAGTTTTCACCTTGAAATTTCATTAATCTGCTGAGTCCCAGAACAATGAAAAGGGTTTGGCCAGTAGGTCGATATAATCTTTATTTAGATACAAATAAACGTATACCTTGAACATTGAAAAGAAGTGGATTTGTCTGCCTCAATATAGGAAATCACTTCTTTTCATGAACAACAATTCCACAAGAAAAGCAGCAAACATAAAAAAAAAATATAGGAACTAAAGCTTTTATTGTAACTGGGTGAAAAAGTAAGTATAAGGACTCATACAGAGATCTTTACACAGTGTTTTAGGATGCAGTCGCATGCAGCTACACTCAGTGTCTGTCTAACATGGAAATTTTTTCTCAGCATGGTGCAGAATGCTGCATTTTAACATGTCAGTGCAGCTTTCCCCCACTATTTCTCACATCCTCAACTGGCAAGTGGCATGTTTGATAACTTTCATCTCCTCTGCTTCTTTTCATGGCTCTCTCCTTTAACCTGGCTGCCAGGAATGCAATAAACCTCAGGTACCGTATCTATTAACAGTGTTGTCTGTTGTGTTCCCTCCATGTGAGTGTGAGGTGTGTGTGTGTGTTTCTGCTTTTTCTAGCTGTCTCTGTTTGTGTTTTCTGCTGGGGGGGTTTATCAGCGTCTGTTCCTCATTTGTCGTATCTGTAGTTTGTTGTAGACTTCCTTAATAAATACCTTCCATTTGTCGGCATGGATGCTGATAAAGACGAAAAGGGAAGCCTGCACCACACTCCAGTTGTATTACCACAACATCAACAGCGACATGAATTGAATTCTTATGAAACAGTCCTGATAAAATGTTCCATCCTGTGCTGCTATGCATATTATCCTGTTTTTGATCAGAAAAATAAGCATGCTTGGTTGTGAATGGACCTGGGTGATGACAGGAGAATGATAAACATCACTCTGGTAGAGCTTATGGGCCTGTACACTGAGATAATGGCAACAATTTAGCTGATTGATCTTAAACACTGTGCCTCTCTGCTGATGTGCTTGATAATGTTATTGACTGTCTTTAGGCTCTATGGATTATTATTATCCCTGCTGTGTGGGTGTGGCTCTGTTGGGTCTTGCCTCACTATTGAGCTGATGGTGATGTGAATGTGCTAAGTGTTTGATTATGATGGCTCTAAAAGACATTTCTCAAAGCATAATACAGCTATTTAGAAATGCACCGTCCATACAGTATGTGCTGCATGGACTGTAGTTAAAGAGCATATAAACGTGGCATCACTATCCCCAGATATGTCTGGGAGCAGTATTTCGTCGTGGAGTCCTTCAGTGTCCGAGCAGAAACGGATTGCAAAGAAAAGGCTGAACAGATCAGAGCTCAAGGTGTTGAGCAGTCAGGCCCTGCTGAGAAATGCGAGAGCAGGGAGAACAAACCTGCCACTCTCGGCCGCAGAAAAAGCCGAGCTCCTATTTTTAGAGCTGTCCTTTGTGACAACCTGCTCTGCTTCAGCTGTGCAGAGATACAAAAGCCTCAGTTTTGAATAGACATTGTGTAGGAACTGCAGCGGTGAAAGAAGAAACGGTTCATTGTACACTTTGTTTTCTCGCCTCCTGCATTCCTTCATCCTTGGATGTTTGTTCAAAACTATTCAGGGGAGCTTTTTATTGCTGCAACAAGGCTTAATGATTATTTTATAATCAATTAATCTGTCAAAAAAAATCAATCATTCGGTCTATAAAGTGCCATAAAATAAAAAGGCTCATCACAGTTTCCCAGAGCCCAAGCTGACATATTCAGATTGTTTGTTTTGTCTGACAAACAGTCCAAAAACAAAAGATATTCGACTTAACTTAGTCTTACATGAGAAGCTTTTGAACCAGTGAATAATTGGCATTTTTGCTTTAAAAAAATACTTAAATGATTAAATAAAATACTTGCTGATTAATTTTCTCTCCATCTAATAAGCTCCAGAACTTTTACTTTATTTTTAAAGGGACACTTCATCCCAAAATCAAAAATACATAATTATTTTTTCTGGCCTGTGGTGCTATTTATCCATTAAGATTGTTTTGGTGTGAGTTGCCGAGTTTTGGAGATATTGGCAGCCAAGATGTCTGCCTTCTCCCAAATATAATGGAACTAAATGGCACCCGGCTTGTGGTGCTCAAAGTGCCAAAAAAAACAAAAAAAAAAAAAACATTTGAAACTCAACAGCCATGAATCTTTCCAGAAATCATGACCCGGTTAGTCAAGGTAATCCACAGACCTTGTTGTGAGCAGTTTCATGTCAGAACTATTTTAGTTCTACCAAATATTCAGCTGTGTGTAGAGCCAGGGTGTCGTCCACTCGAAGGATCCTTGATCAAGAAATTGCTCCAAATTGTGAATATGTGTGAATGAGATAGGTTCTAAAGAGCAGAGGCACCTTGCATGGCAGCCACTACCATTAGTGTATGAATGTATGTGTGAATGGTGAATGTGGTGTAAACAGCCCATTAAATAGTTGGAGGACGAGAAAGACGCTATACAAATGCAAGTCCATTTACCAAACTACACCTGCCAACTTTATTACCTTGTAGAAAGGGAAGTGTGCATCTACTCATGGACCAGAGGCTCATGCTTGTGACAGCACCAGATTGTAAATATTAATGGCACCCTCTTTAACTGTAACAGTGAGGTTACTGACCTGTAGCCTCTCATCCATGAGTAGATGCACACTTCCTTCTGCTCGGTGATGGGTTGGCAGGTGTATTTCGTAGAAATTAAATAGTTCCTTCATGAAACTGTCCACTATCAGGTCTGTGGATTATCTTGAGTAATCGGGTCATGATTTCTGAAAAGAGACACTTCTGTTGAGTTTTTCAGTGTAAAGCCAAGTTATATCTAGTTCCAGTAAATTGGAGAGAAGGCAGACATCTCCACGGATGATGACTCCAAAAACCTGGAAACTTAGACCAAAACAAACTAGATAGATAACCAACACTACAAGTAAGAGGAAAAATATGTATTTTTGATTTTTGCCTCAATCGTCCCTTTATATTTGTGAAGATAACGAAGAAACCTTCAGTGTCAAACATGGTCATGGTGATTGTTGAAATTTGCTTTTTTCAGTTGTAGTGTGTCTTCCTTTGTTTCTCTTTCCCAGCACAGACACCAAAAGAAAAATCTGTGTTTATAGTTATTAATAGCCAAATATCAGACCTAATGCTTTGATGGAAATAGAGCAGATATTTTTGGGAGTGCTCATACTCATAATCCAGCTGAAAATGTGCCTTGTGCCACTGAGAAAAAATGTGCTACTCATTTACAAACAGCGGTGGTTCATTTCTCAACCAGTGTTATAGAACATGCTTGCTGACATTTGATGTGCTTTTCATGTCAGTTTTGACATTCAAAGACCTTTTTGAAAGTTGAGTATTTTCAAAAGGCTTGACAGATGACATTTATTTTCGATGGTAATGAGCCTGCATGGCGAGCATAACAAAGCACGCTGTTATTTTGTTGTTTGTGTCAATTAGATTTGATCAAAATCGCTCCAAACAATTCATAGCAGGACTGTTTGATCTGTTCGATGTTGAGCTGGTGTTAGACAATGCTGGATGCTGCAGGAGATACTTGAGCTATTAATAGGAATGCTGATTCTGCGTGTCTGGTTAAATAAGGGTTAAAATATGTTTTGTATGAGTCTAAAAATAAAATTTGTAAAACTGTCTAGCTTCATGTTGAGTGCACAGTTCCTGGATACATCTTAACATTGAAAAAGACAGATGATGAAAGACTGGGATCATAGTGTTTTGGTGTTTTTAGTTCAGTTCGATACAGTAATCTGGCATACAGACATAAAAAAGAGACTTCACATAATAGTGTTGAATTTAAAAGTCTGTTAACTGGGTTAATACTGAAATTAGCCATGAGCACATCAAGCAGTAAAATGGAGAGTAAAACCAGGTGGAATTAATTTCCTCTTACATAAAGTTTCACAATATGATGAACTGTTAAGCTGTAAAAGATGATATCAATTAACACATCAGATTCCACATGAGCAATTATTGCTCGTCCAGAGATCCATTTGTACCTGACTTAACACACCCTCCAACAAATTACACTATGAAGGCAGTTTTAAATCCTGACATAATGACTTCTTGTCCCATCAAGGAAATATTCAGTCTCCGCTCTTGACTCTTCCCTCTTACACATCAACACATTATGATTATCATGAAGTTGTTTTGTAATGAAGGATTGTTTCACCTGTTGTGTTGTACGGAATATATATAAAGCTAGCAAAGTTGTTTGTGGATATGTGAAAGACTCCAGCCTTTCAAAATGTTCTGTGTGTGCGTGTGTGTGTGTGGACTGTATTACATTCTGGTTTATCGATGCTGCCGTTTGTGGTAAATTGGTCTCTCTGCCTCTTGTGTGATGGATTTTATCCTGTATGTTTTTTGCAAAGCATTGTGAATCATTCAATAACACCACATTGTCTCCATTTGATAAAGTGCCTGACGCTGCTTAAAACTATAATGTTGCAGCTTTTCACCACACTTTTGAGCCATGTGAAGAGTAACATGTAGTAGGGATTGTTGGGTTACATTGGATGCCAAGCCTACTTACAGACAGGTGAATTTGCCACCCTTCTGTAGAATGCTATGAAAACATAATTTTGGTTTTGAAGTGCAAGTAATCATTTTGATTACACATGTGTATAAATATTTCATTTACCCAAGCTGTAAGGTACTGAAAATGCTCAAAAATGCACCTTGAAAATGCTTGAAAAGTGCTTGAGTTTGACTTTGGAAAAGGTGTGGGAAATCTGTACACTTTCCACGATAGCCCAGAATGGAGAAACCAAACCCTGGCTCTAGATTCAGTGTTTTGCATGTTTTGTGGTCACTATTGTTTCTCCTACAAGCTTGGAGGGGAAGAGTGAGGTGAGCGGTATTCAACCTCACTGGTAGTTGGCTTTAAATCCTGTCCTTTAGCACCAACATCAGGTCAAAAATTATATTTCTACAATGCTTCGGTTTATGGCCTAATACCTGCTTCAAGTGCACTTTTTGTTGAGTGCTTATTACCAAATGCTGCTGTGCTAACATGCTAAACTAAGATGGGGAACATGTTAAAAATTACATCTGCCAAACATCAGCATGGTAGCATTTTCACTGTTTGAACCATCCTGATGTTAACATTTAGCTCAAAGAAAGTACAGCCTAACAGGACCACCAGCCTGGCTGCGCACTTTTCTTTATGTCTTTGGACACATGCTTTTGACCCTCTATGGTTAAAGATTGCCTTCGCCTTTCTTTCCATATCTGTCATGTATGGCATTGAGGGAAACGGGAACATTGGGAAAGACACAGAAAGGCGAAACACGCTCCCGGTAGCTGACTGATACACCATCCTCGCTGTCATTGTAAAGTTAAAGACTTCCAGTTCAGAACCTTCCACAGTTAGTTTATAATCTGATCCGAAACCTCAAGTTACTGATCAACTTTTCACTCACTTCCTAACATTCTTACTTTGGCACTTATTCTCCAGGAGCTTCTCCTTTCATTCACTTTTTTTTTTATTTATGCACTTTGGAGCAGGTGCAGGGGCACGACAGATGTTTTGCCCCTGTGAACCTACAAGTGTAATCTTTTAAACGTGCCTGGCTGCCTGCGTTTCTGCCAAATTATTTTCAGAGCAGCATGCAGGTGACAACAGCTTGATAAATGAAATAATCCCTTGGGCTGTAGCAGCTATGAAAATGTAGTCACTTTATTAGATCATCTTTCTTGTTCTAACAATGCTATTTAGAGCCGTCGTAATGGGACCGACGTCAAAGATTAATGCACTGAGCTGGCAGTCAGGAGGGCTGTGTTTTCTCTACACGAGGCATTCTGTTGGCTTACACACAAATTCAGTGAACAGGGATAGACACAGATCAATAAATCAGAGTATGTCGAGTTTGATCCTATAATAGCTAGTGTGTGTCCATGAGAAGTTGTGTTGTGTTGAAGTCTTCTCGATCGGGATACTGAAAACCTACCTGCTCACTCATTGTGAGTCAGGAAAGATGTAGGAGTGAGTGTCTTTTTCTGGTGATATGATTTAGTTTTGTCTGTTTAGATCCTTGCTGTTGATCCTGTATTTTTCCTTCTTTTTTTTTTTTTCTCATCCTTGCTTACTTGATATTCTGGTCCTTCTAGTTAGAAAATCCTCTTCTGTGCACAACAGAATTGTCACTGCTAAATTGCAATGATTAGCCTGGCAACACTATATTTTTCTTATTGTCACAACATTGCATGAAAAGATGACAACCAACAATTAATTGATCCTGCTTACAAGTATTATGTCCAAATATCTGTGCCACAGAGCTCAAAGACTGTTAAAACACATTATTTAGCCACACCATTGCACCGGGTGACTTTTTTTTAATTATCATGAGTATGGGCACTGTAATTTATGTTTACCATGAACTGTTCCACTGCTGTTAATACTCATAAGTGCGTGACGTGTGTATTAAACAAGAGTAAATCATGCATGACATGAGGGACTATTTTCAGCTGAAGATTAGTAACATTTTCCATTTGTCGATATTATTTTTGACCAAATATAACATCTCTTGATATTGGGCTGGGCATTATATTGATATGGGGTCAATGCTGTGATAGGAGACTAGATATCTTAGATTTTGGATATCTTTATATCATCATATAGTATGAGTATTGTATTTTTCTGGTTTTAAAGGATGCATTAGAACCATATTATTGTAGCTGTTCTATTATTTGTCTTTACCCACTTATTATATTACTAATGATAATTTCTTAAAAATTTCATTGTTAATATTTTGCAAAGCAATAGTAATCTCTGCAATATTGTCGCAATATGGATAGGTATTTGGTCAAATATTTCGTCATATTTTATTTTGTTCATGTTGCCCATATTCACCAGCCCTAACAATATGTTATTTTAGAGAAAATGTATCTGTTGAGATATATTTATAGTATATTGCGGAATTCCACAACCAGGTAAAAGAAGACTGGAGGTATTTGGGGATAGATAAGCTGTGTGTTGCTGGTTTTGGCCTTTATGTGGGATTTTTTGACGCTGACAAAAATAGAATAGCACCAGTCTTATCTATTCATTCTAATTCTAACTCTATAGTACTTGCTCATTTTCAGTCACTTTCTTCACAGTGTTATCAGCTCTGAGTGGTCAAACAAGTCTTGGTGTGAGAGAACAATCGCACAAAACTCCATTCTGAAAATGTTTTAATTTCAGAGAAATCTGAAGCATTTTTTCCAGCATGTCTGTGTCCTGCTAAGTACGTTATGCATAAGAGGTCACATTTAGGTTTCAAAACACTGAATTTCGGTAGAGGAAGTGAAATACTGGATGAGGAACTGAGTCTCAGACATGCTGTTCACATGTGACAAAGTTCGTTGGCTTGTTTATGTTTTTTGGCGGCTTGTGAGCATGTGTCTGGCTGACTTCAGTGGACAATATAAGCGTTCTCTCAGGCCGTAGGAGTGATTTTATGTCAGCTGTGTGTTTATGATTTCAATGCAGAGAAAATAGAGTAAAACATCATCCTGCTTTGCTGGTTGAATGATCTGTATTGGCTATAATCGAAAGCAAAATGCTTGAAACACAAACTGGTGCTTTGTACTGTATGTAGTCTCCTGCATATGAACGTAAATTGCAAAGGGTTGAATTAAGCTGTTAAGGTAGATGGTTGATGTTGCCGTTTTGCCGTTATCACCCTTGAAACACTTGCCTGTGTGTGTGTGTGTGTGTGTGTCATGTGTTTGTGCCATCCAGCAGTGTAATGAGGTTTTTATGGCTCTAATGCTACGCATCAGCAAGCAAAACACCATCACATGGTCTACCCTATAAATGGATTGAACAGTTGCAGCCACCACGCCGGGTTCACAGACTGTTTACAAATGGCAGATGAGGCACCGCCCCCCTCCTCCACCTCATGCATTTAGCACACACTGGAATTGAGCAGGAGTGCATTAATGTTATTCTCAAGTGGCGTTTTTCACGTCACTGTCACAATCCTGTAAGATCGATGCTCCCCTGCCTCTCTGCCTTTATGTTTAGCTTGTGATTAGTCAGTAAAAAAATGATTAATTGGCTTGTTTGTTCCTAGAAAGCTTTAAATGAAGGGAAGGGGGTTGGGCAGGAAGGTCTGATACTCCCCAGACGCGACCCCGTTGCCGCGGTGATGTAATGATGCCCCGGTCGTCTCCCCCTCGGCGATTGTTGGAGACGTTAATGATCGCGCTGCACAGCAAAGCACCTGAGCTTTTTTGTTGTTGTGATACATTACATCATGGCTCGGGGCAGGAGAGGTGATGTCATACTGGGTCTCCAGCTTCCCTCCCCCCCCTCACCCTCCTCCCACTCACCTCCCCATTACTTTGACTGGAGCGGCTCCAAAACCAGCAAGTAGTACACTGCTTTCCAGGCTTTGTCTGAGGCAGACCGGCCAGGCTCTTTATATACACCATAACAAGCTCCAGCCTCAACTATCTGCATACTGACATACACAAAAATATTAATGTGTGAAATGTTTTATTGGTTTTCTTAGAAACTATTTTTATATTTGAGAATTTGTTTATGTGGGTGTTTGTACAACATTTGTACCAGATAATCAAGTATGAAGCTCATGTTTAGCAGAATTATCCTTGTAATGAATATCAGTAATGTAGAGCTGCAACTAATTATTATTTTCATCATGAAGTGAAGTTTTGAGCTATTGTTTAAAGGCATACTATTGAGGATTTCGAAAAAAAAATACATATGTAGGTTCAGAAAAATAATCCCTCTCAGTCATCACTTGTAACACACTAGTGTGTGGTGGTGTCTGTGTCTGCAGAGACCCTGCCCTCTGCCTTTATTTTCTTATTTTTTCATGATTTTCTGTACTTAGGACGCTTTACCAACCCAAAGCGTCTGTCTATGACGACCTGAGAATAAGACTCAACAATCAACTGTCTTTCTTCTGCATTTAGAAACAGCTACTGACAAATCCTGCATAAATATGCAACCTTTAATCTGTAAAATGATAAAATGTAAAATTCCCATCACAAGTTCCCAGAACCCAAAGTGACATCATCAGATATCTCGTTGTCTCCAACCAACAGTCCAACAGTTGAGACTGGCAATAGAAGGCAAAATTGTTGGAGTCATCATTCGTATAGATCTTTGCTATCTATAAACATAGTTTCTCAAAATATTGCCCTCTTACCTGCCTGAATCAGCTTAAATTGAATATTCAATGTGTAATTCATTCTGTTGTTTACATCCCAGTGTTTCCCTTTAAAATAAAATGAAGAGAAACGGCAAATCTTCAAATTTGAAAAGCCAATGTTTGGCATATTTGCTCGATAAATAATATAATCATCAAAATAGTTGTTAAATTTCTGTTGATAGTCTAATACAAATAAAGGCTTCGTTCATATTTGTTCATATGTAGATGTTGCAGTTTATGCTGTTGTCTTGTTCTAAAAGGAATTGACTTGTTCTGTCTCTCAAATTTCAAAACATCAAAATGACAAGAAAATAACAGCAAAGGAACAAAATGGCAGAAAATGATTGACACTGTCAAACTTTTAGAATAATGGTTTGACACAAAATGACAAGTAGCAAAATAAAATACATAAATTTACTATATCTTTTTGAGGTGTGACACTTTTTGTGATGTTTCATCTGCCATAAAGTGTAGATGAAATGTAAATTATGACAGCTGTTGTTGATATTGATTCCTTTGTGACGTGGTTGTGAAATTAATTTGTGATGTGGATATGAACACGAGCGGTCTGTTTTGTTTATTGTCTTGGTTGGCCTCTACACCCCTATTGTTCCCTGTGACGTCTTTTTATCATATAAAGTGCCGTCCTCACATCTCTGTCTGATAGGGGACTCTCATGTGTGGGACCTTTTATGTCTCCAATATCCACAGTCTCTGGAGACATGGCCTGCTACCTACACATGCATGATACACACCACACACATACACATTTCCCCTCTTGCTCTCACAAAGCAGAGAGGCGTAAGCATGTTGTTTATTTGTTGGTGACGCTGCTGCTCATTGTAGTACAGCTGAGTGAAGGTGAAGTGCCAGTCTATTGCCACTTTTTCTGTCTCTTCTCTTTTGCGCGTGCGCGCACACACACACACACACACACACACACACACACACACACACACACACACACACACCCCTCCCCTCCCCTCCCTCCTCCATTTCGCCATGTCTCGCTGCTTCCGTCGCCACAGCAACTGAAAGCCCTGGAGGGTGTGTAGGGGGCTGGATGGCTGGCTGGCTGGGTGGGTGAGTGGGAGGCTGAGGGGGGCTCATGCTCACCCAGTTGCCATGGCTATTCCAGCTGAGTGACAGTGACAGAGTGACATCATCGCTGCCAGTCTCTGTGCTTCGCCGCTGTCTGCCCACTTATTTTCTCCTCCGTCTCTCCCTTTCTCTTTTACTCCCCTGCTCCAGAAGTGATGCTCCTCTTCCTCCCTTTCTGCATGTCCTCCTCTTTTACTCACTCTCACCCTCTCAAGAGGAAGTGCTGCTGTCTCTGTCTCTGTCTCCCCGCCCAGGAAATGGCTTTCCTTCATTCTGTTACTATGCCAACCGGCTCCAGCCGTGGTCTTGTGCCGAAGTGAGCGTGATAATGGCATTACTCCCACTGTGCACTTCTCCTCCCTGCAATCTCTTCTTCTATCATCCATCCATCTATCCACCTTTTGATTTTTGCTGTCTTTCTTCCTCCCACCACTCGACCAGCTCTTTCCCTACGTTTTTTGCTTTTCTCTCATCTCTCTCTTTCATCCTCTCATCCACCCATCTCCATCTCCTCCTCTTTTCCATCCCTCTATCTGCACTTGGAGGAGTGGAGCAGCACAGCCATAGTGGCTGCTCTTACAACATCACTGTCTGGCAGGGAGGAGGTCCTTACTCCCCCCACCACCACCACCACCATCACCCTCCCCTCCTCCACCCCTGACACACATACCCCCCCCCCCCCCCCCCCGCTACCGTTACAAACAAACCGCTGGGTTTTAACGTACAGTAGCTCGGCGGAGGCTGCAGGCGTCTCGGTCTTCAAATAATGTAATGGTGCATAAAGGCGTTTGTGTGTGTGTAGCTTCACTTTCAGGAGAGGGAGGGGAGATAGAGAGGGAGGGAAGGCGGAGGGAGCAAACGTGAGTGAAAGTGTTGTCAGCCATTTTTTCTCATCTTTTTTTCCTCCTGTTTTCTGCTTTATTATCGGCGTGCTGCTGCTGCTGCTGCTGCTGTTCTCCGGCTGGAGATGATGTGATTGTCAAGTGAAGGAGCAGGAGCCGGCTCGGATAAAAGGATTTTTTTTTTTTTTTTTCCTCCCCTCCTCCTCCTCCTCCTCCTCCTCCTCCCAGTGGGTTTTAAGATATTTCTGTGTCGGTTTGGAGAGTCTAATCAGGCCAAAAGGAACCAGCGGATACTCCCAAAAACTGTCAAGCCGCCGCCTCCTTCTTCCAGAGAGACGGTGCAGCCGAGGGAGGGGAGAGGAGGGCGGGCAGGCGGCTGGGATGACGATGGGGGTCTATGCTGTAGCGTAGAGCAGCTCCGGGATGTTAGATTTTTTAACATTTTTTCATTATGAAACCATTAGCAGCAGCAGACAGCAATGGAGTCCCGAGCCAGCAAGATAAAACCCCGGTAAGTAGCCTATCGACGTGCAACGTTTTCTCTCCATCTTCCTTTTTTTTTTTTTTCCTTCTCTCCCTCATTTATGAGCCACTAGATATGATTACCGTCCCTATAATGGATGTGCATCGGATTTCTATCGAGCGTCCACAAGATGAATGGACGCAGGGCAGGCCAAGGACGCGACAGAAACCCGACCAGAGGCTGCTTATCGCCCGGGCGAGCCTCCGATGTGTGTCAGTGTGTTGTACTAGAAACGGCCGCCATGTGCTTGCTGTCACACTCACGCACGCAGACACACGCACACTATTGATCTTACAGGCCTTTGACGTTCTCCTGGAATAAAACACTGGAATTTATTTCATCAGAAGTGCAAATAAATATGAGACCAATAATAATTTAAAGAAGCAGAGATAGAATAGTGTTTAGTTTCCTTGGCGCGCACACAAACAGCTGTGCAGATGTTATGTGTGTTTAACGACCGACGTCTCTGCCCTCATTATGTTTTACGACGCACTGAGGTGACAATATTTGATTGCAGGTCCATAAGATGAAATTAAGCACGCCGGGTGTCATTTTGCATTGGGGGTGGAAAAATCAGAACAAGCAATAGATCAGGCTGGTTATAGATGAGAGGTGATGTCATGCTTGCCCTAAATTCAGTCATCCCACCTTTTAACCTCCAGGAGCTGTCAGTAACATTATGGTATATGATGCAAAATGTTGCTTTAAAGCATAAAATGACTTTGCAAGAATTAGGGCTACAATTAAAGATTGTTTTCATTCACGATTAATCTGTCTTTTATTTTCTTGATATATCAGGTTTTTTGTTTGGTCTATACAATGTCAGGAAATGGTGAAAAATGTTTCCTAAAGCAAGAGATGATGGCTTCAAATGCCTTGTTTTGTTCACAACCTAAAGATGTTCAGTTTACTGTCATGGAGGAGTAAAGAAACCAGAATATATTCACATTTAAGGTGCTGGAATTAGAGAATTTTGGCTTATTTTTGGTGATTAATGTAAGAGTTGACAGCTAATTGAAAAACTCTAGTAGTTGTTGCAGCTCTAGCAGAAACACATTTCATATTTTGGGTGTTTTTGCCTCACTGTGAGCACCAGCTGAAGCACTAGTCTGACCCTCTGGTGTGTGTGTGTGTGCCGCTGCTGCTGGTGGCGCTGTCCATGGTGCTGGAGGCAGCAGGCAGCTCCAGCTCCAGCAGACACTCACAGGAGGCCTGAGCTGATCTGCACTTGATCGGTAACCGGATTGATCGGCTGTCAGCACCGCTGGGATCACTCACACACCGAGACCACACACACACATACACGCACAAATACAGAGACAGGGCTGTAAATCACCCTGATGGACGGTTCCTGGATCGCAGAGCACAGATGCCGAACAAAAAATCACCTTAATATTCCTATAATAGTCATGGATATGTCATTGTTGGTGACATATTTCATCCACTTCACTCACAGCTTGTGCAGCTTCTCTCAGGGAGGCCTTTCAGGACACTAAGAAACACAAAAATCATGTCCATGATTTTTTTTTTAAATGTCTTAAGCTATACAGTTGCTTATTTGAACATCTTTTATGAACAATTTTTGAAACATTTTGTATTTTATTAAGGTGATACTGCCAAATGCAATGTATTTTGCTTGTTTTTATGTTTTTTATGTGCCATATGCAGCCAAAAGCAACTCTCCGGTGTGGATTGTAGTGTTTTCTTCAACAAATCTGTCAACTCTGTGGTCATATTGGATAAATACAAAGTGGTGCTCAACTGTATGTTGATGCTAATTAGTCGATTAATCAATTAGTTGTCAACAATTAAATTAATCACCACTATTTTGATAATCAATTAATCAATGTAAGTAATTTTTTGAAGAAAATAATGTCCAGATTCTCTGATGTCAACTTTTCAAATGTGAATATTTTCTGGTTTCTTCGGCCTCTATGACAGTAAACTGAATATATTTGGATTGTGGACAAAACAAGACATTTGAGAACATCACTTTGGGTTTTGGAAAACAATGATCAACATTTTTCACCATTTTCTGACATTTTATGAGCCAAACAACTAATGCATTAAATGAGACAATGATTGCCAGATTAATCGATGATAAAAATAACTGTTTGTTGCAGCCCTAGCTGAATGTACCTTGATATCAGCACTACTGGCACTTCATGCATCTATAGTCTTCAAGATACGCTTTGTCATTTGAGTAACACCCTCGTTGATTTTTTCAACATTGATTTGACTGGTTTTCCAGGAATCCAGCAACAACATACAGCCAAGTGGTAGCCACTCTACACACTTAAATTATCCTTGAAATATTCATCATATGGTTACTCACTTACTTTTGACAGGAAAAGGCAGAACATCACACATGCTATCAAGTAGCACATCATACTAATTGAAAAATTGTTATTGGCAGGATAGAATCATTTCCGTTGCCAAAGCATGATGAAAGCCCAACACACATGCACCTCAAGTTAGACAAAACAAGCAGACACGCCAGCAAGTAAACACAAATGGCAATTATGTAAAACATAGAGAAACATGAGTGCGATAATCTAAGTTTGGCTCTTTTACAATTGGCTGTCTGTCAGCATGTGGAAGTGAACTACATGTGCTGCAATCAGGGTAGACAGGAGGATGATTTAGTCTTGAAGTTTTTTATTTTGATCTCTAGGTTTGTATGTTGACCTCTTCTGTCTCTTGTTTGGTTTTTTTTTTCCTTTCTCTGTCTTCTCACCCCACCCCTTCATTAGATCTTTGTTTCTTATAGTTTTCGCATACAAATGAAGGCTTGTGCAAATATTCATTTAGCCCAGCAGAAACCCACCAAGGGTAGAGTCAATAACAACCCCCAGATCTTATTACAGTAATGACATCACCACAGTGGGCTCATGACCATTGGCTGCTATATGTGTAATTCCCTAATTGCTTATCATTCCTCTGGAGATTTCCATTCATATAGCTGCATGTTATCTTTACTGCAAGAAGGCAGATGTTGACTTACACCATCACAGTACAGTTCATGAAGATTTATTAGGTTGTGATGGACATTTATGGCTTCATCTTTTGGTTATAGCTTGACAACGAATGCTGCCTCCTTGTCTTTGAACATTTTATGGAATCAGTGTAGTAAAGACCCATGCCCAGATGTTTTAGGTTTGTTGATATTTGGATAATAAATCAGATTGACACGTTTTTCTGTATTTATGTGACATTTTGTCCCACATATCCCTTATGATCTTGTTTACAACTGGCAGTAATATGAAAACTATGTAAGCAATCATGCTTTTTGGAGATTTAATGATAGGTTGCGCATCCACCAACATACTTAAGGCAGGAGAGGGCTTACTTTTTACAATAATTGGCATCTGGAACAATAATGATTGTAATAGCAGTATAGTGGACTGTATTCCTCATTGTAGGTAATCATCTCTGCCTGTCTAACTGCTGGCTTGCGTGGCACTGACTGGTGGAGCTGTAACTAGGGAGAGGGAAAGCCCAGAGAGCATATCAGGCCCATTTAATCGGACACCCTGCCGAAAGGGTTTTAATCTCTTGATCCGCAAGGCTCAGGAAAGCGAGAAGCTGCCATCATGGTCAGAGGAAACTCTGGGATGTGCCTGCTGTCTCTTAACTGTCCAACATTGGCAGCTCTATATTTTTTAACAACTAGACGAAGTTGAAACCACAAATGCTTCAGGCGCTTTTAGCAGCTTGAATTCAGAGAGAAAAATTATTTTGTTGTTGTGCTTTGCTCCATAATTTAAACCTATTAAACCAACATTTTGTAGTAATGAGTTATGTTTTCCTGAGTTCGGCGAGCGGCCACCCACAATATTGGACATCTAGTGTAGTAGCACAGATTCACCCCAGCGTGTAAAGGCGGTAAAGAGATTGAGAGCCAGCCAGCGCTTCCACCCAGGGCTTCCACCCAGCAATCTAGGTCATTAGGTCTACAGTGTAATTTAAGGAGCGCCACATCTGCTCACATGTAGGCAGAACTGGGTGTTGTGGCTCGAGCATTAGAGCAATGCTTAATCCTCCGGTGACAGCTGATTGTACGTATTTTTGACTCGCGGTTCTGCAGAGCTCACTTCATTTGTTTGCGAGAGAGCATTGAAACCGGAGCAAAGAAGTGCACAGACCCATATACAGTAAGGTAGGAGAATAATCGCAATTTCATGCTGTGGTTGATGGTGAGCCTATCATTAATAGATTTAAACAGTAGCATGCTGGTGCAGACTTGATTGATCGTGGTTAACAATGCACATGTACATGTGTTGCCGTGCCATTGTTCCACTGATTGGAAAAGCTTAATGAGTGCGTGTCGTTATTGTTGACCTGGCATCCATCTTGGCCCAGTCTCTTGCATGCCACTGGGCCGAAGAGGTCAATGGACCACATGCTTATAGACTGAATGGACCCTGGCTTATTGACCGACAGACGGATGACCTAAATGAGTGGAGAGAAAGGATTAAGTGTTTATTATCCTCTCCCTTTATCCCTCTTCTCTGCCCTGCCCTTTATCTCTCCCCTTTTCAGGGGGAGGGGCTTGTAGTTTATGGGGGGTTTGTTGGGAGGAGGTGGGACCTTTCTAGCTGGTTGTGGAGACCAGTGGGGATATTATTATTGACATGTAGACTAGTCCAGTGCCTGGTTGGAAGGCCATATTGATAGACTCCCCATAGCCCTTCTTGTACTCTCAATAATGAGAATATTCAATTAATTTACCCTCTGCACTTTCATTTATTGAAGTTGCAACCAGAATGTTAAGAATATGTTAACAATTCAAGCATTTAGCCTACTTGATATAGAGGTAGGCTTTGATTCCTATATGGCAGTGGTGTTTTTTTTTATGTTATATTTTTCTGTATTCCTTTAAGAATAACTGGTGGTACTCTTATAAACCCTGATAAGACCAAAAAGCAAGAATGTGTTAGGCCTTCTACCAATTGTTTCTGACTTTCCTTGGCTGTTTCTGGCTCTCAACCCTAAGCCTAGTCTCACGAAACCAGACAGTCTGAGTTCTTGCTGCCTACCGATCATGAGGGGATTTCTAAATGCAAGATCTTTGCTTGAACAGCAGTGAGAATAGCTGCTAAGTAAACCCTTGTCCCTTACATTCTCCTCAGTATGAAAGGACTCGATGTCACCGCCCTTTAAGAGGGCCACCCTAAAGACTTTGGATTGGTCCAGCAATGGAGGTTTTTTAAAAACTCTTTTCTTTCCACCTAGTTTTATGAAAATAATAATATAATAATAATAATAATATTAAAAACAGTTGAACACTGTAGTTTTTTACCAAATGGCACATAACAAATGTTAAAGTACATTTATTGAGGACTATGGTTAGCTGCAGATTTATGCATATTTGTTGCTCCATTGAGTTTTTGGTGTATTTGTGACAGACTCAAAATTAGGGACGGCTTATTGTGAAATTCTGGGCTGATATGGATGCTTAAAATAAACAATTTGACTGATACCGATGTTTTTATGTCATTATGTGTTTTTGTCCATCATATCAGAGTTGTGTCCCACCAGTGGCTTCTTCTCCGAAACAGCGGCCGGCTTGGCTAGCTACTGCTGTGCAAGTCCACCGGCAAATAACCGACACAACATTTAATGAGCATGAAATCAACGCGACACCATAGATAAACATTGGCCACTGCCATTTCTGAATGTCATCTTATTTGCTGATCAGCCAGGTGCAGTCAAGAAGGCGAACGTTGGCCGATACTGCTGTTCAGACAATTAATCTGTGCGTCCCCACTCAAAGTAAACTACAGTGTCATATTCATCATACTGGAGGACTGTATCAGGCTTGGTTACATGGATAATACTTGTTTGTAGGATCATTTAATTGTTGGTTTTGGTGTTTGAATTGTTCATGATAAGAAAACAGAATAACACCAAAGTTGTCATCTAATATTAGTATGCATTATATTTAATACTACACTTATATTTTTGCTAAATTGTTGTTTGTTGCAATTGATTTATCTGTTCGATGCCTAGCTGGAAACCAGATTTCTTTGAGGATAATAACGTGACGTTGTATTAAAGCCTCAAAGCCACAACACCCTTACGACAGATGTCCAGTAATAAATATAAATGGTCGTAGCTCCAACATGACTGCACTTCTGAGGTTTATATTACACAGGAGTGATATACGGTGCCATAACCTCTTTTGGTCCCAAAACTCATCAGAATAAAATGTGATGAGGCTTTATCACTGCAGTTACAAACAGACAAAGAGATTCGTCACGCTAACGCAATAATGTCCAGCCCGTAATAATAGCAACGTGGAAATCAGCTGGAGGTGCTGAGAGTGAAGTCGACCAGTCAAGGGGACGGGAAATAGCAGCCTGAGGGGGGTTAGTGACTGACTGGGCCCTCTGGTCGACCATTTTAGTTAGTGCAGCCAGCCAGATAATTAAACGTGATAGCAATCTTTGACACAGTGTAGTCACATCACACCTCAGTGCCACAGGAGCTGCACTGTCTGGCTCTCAGTCTCTTGTCACTGACACATAACTAGGCTCTTTGTGACAAGAGATATCTTATTTTCTCATTCCCCCCTCACAAATAGCTCAGAAAGGTCTCCAAATATCTCACCACACCTTCTGCAAATCAATTCATTGCCACACCACTTTCAAGCTCTTCAATTTCATTGTGGTTCTGTCTGAAAGGGCAGACCATGAATATTGAGAAGTATCTTAGTCAAAACTAGCTTCCAATATTCCAGAGTGATAATTCCAGCAGCAACACGCTTTTCCTTCCATTTCCAAAACTCTTTTAATTAAGCCGTAATGCAGATGAGTGCTCCAGAGGCAGTGACGACGGGCGTTTTCTTAGAGTACGTTCAAGAGCAGATGACGGCTCAAACCCATTTACTTGCAAATGAACCTCCCAAGATGTATTTCTGTCCAATCTATTCCATTTGTCATCCGAGTGCGACTTCATAATGTTGCTGCTGTTGAGGCTGATTTCTCAAAATTATTTGAGGCGGTGTAGTTATTTACAGGAAGATGACACTGACACCCAGACTGCTTTACTTCACAGACAATTTTACCTTTAACAGCTCACACAAGAAGAGCTGAAAGCTGCACAATCTGTCCAATGTCACACCTGCATCAGGATTTATTGGAGCAAAGTTTGTCTTTTTTCCTATGAAAGTCCTTGTCTAACCTTTATTTACAAGCCCTTATCAAAGCTGGGTGAAAAGTTTTACCGTCCAGAATTTAAAATCACCGCACATAAATAAAAATTCTAAATCTTGTTTACCATCCTCAGCTGAAATCATACAGCATGGAAAAAGAAATGTAAGCTGGCTCTCTAAGATGTTAAGATTTAGCTCTGATATCATATGATGAATGAAGCAACCCAGTTAAATCAGACACATTTGACTTTTAGGTGTAAAAATTTAATATTGATGATCTGCCACAGCCAGAAGTGGAGTTGGAAGCAGCTCAGAGCGGTCTCCCTGCTGAGTATCAAATATATATTGGTAAATAAAACATTTAGCCATAAAATATTCACAGAGATAGACCCTGTGAACCAGTTTTCGCAGTTTGATTAAATTCATAATTCACCCATCTGGCATTCTAGGCAGATATGATGGGTTTCATTCGAAAACACTTAACGTCAGTTGAAATAAGATGTAACCCATAATATTTGTTTGACAATTTAACAATGGTAAATTAACCACGTGTTAATATGTTTTAAGTAAAGGGTATGAAGATTTATAGGAATTATAGGCATCAGAGTAGTTTGAAACCCAAGTGCTGAAGCAAATTACAGTCCTATAATGCATAAGGCTGCACCTGACAATCATTTTAATGAAAGATTAACGTGCTGATTATTTTCTCAATTAACCTATAATCATTTTGTTCATGAAATGTCAGGAAATGTTGAAAAATGCTCTGTATGATTTCCAAGAGCCTAAGGCCAAGGCTTCATAGAAAAGCTCAATAATGTGGACTGCCTGCTTGCCCGGGGCAAGTAAATCTGGCAACTCACTTGGTTGTGGTTAAAAAAACAAAACAAAACAGAAAAGTCATGCAAAATGGTGTAAAATGCTGTTTTCAGCCTCACAAATACAGAGTTTTCCCTGCTTTTCTTTGTTTATGAATATATTAAACAGAATGTCTTTGTCACTTTGGACATTGAAATATTATATAGATAGAGATACTTTTCACTATTTGATAGACTTTTCAGCCCTAGATTAAACATGGAAATTAATTTTAGTCTTTGTTGTTATTTAATAACCAATAATAAAATAATTTGTACAGAGGCAAGCAAAAATAGGCTTTGGGTAAGTAGATTTCTGACCCACTTACCCGACCAGGCAAGTGCAACAAAACCTAACAGTTGAATGCTGCATAGTCCTTGTTTTGTCTTATTAACAGCCCCAAACCCCCAAATATTCAATTAATAATGGTAGAAAATAAAGCACATGGTTGCCATTTTTGCTTGAAAAGTAACTCAGACCATTGATTATCAAGTTACATAGTTACAGAGTATCTTCTATCTTCTTCTTTTTCAGCTGTAATACTGTATAGATATAATACAACATTTTCTTCAGATGAACCACAAAATCTGTTGCTATGCTAACTGATATACTTGTTTTTGTTTTATTCATCTGCCTCTTAAAACGTCAGCAGGAGGTTTCTGATGTATTTCAGGGTCATCTCCTCAGAGAAGTGGGTTGGCTCATTTACAATATAGCTAATTACAGCGGGGTTTTTCTGGTACTTTATACAGTATGAATTAGTCAGAGGGGTTTCCCCCCATTACTGCCTGCTGTTCATTTAGGTTATGCGAGTTGCGTGGTTTAATTAGGGTGCTTCCTTGATGTATGCGGCGCTTCTTGTTGGTTTGCTCAGTTCTTAAAAAGGAAGTTCATGCTCAGTTAACAGCTAACAGCTTATATCAGGAGGAGCTGTAAAAAATATCACTAAAGATGATGACTTTTCAATATGCCAGCAGATCTGTTACTTTGTCACTTACACAATGAGACTGAGGTTCAGGAGACCTGTGAGACTTTCTAATAAAAAGACAGCAGGTTTAGTACACACTTTAATTGACACATAGAGGAAAGAGACTCTCTTATTCAGTTCTGCGTTGTGATAAACTTGATAAATATATTTGACTGATTCTGTGGAAGTCGGATGATTTAATTAACATCCACTTTTTTTCTGGCTTTTGGTTGCTTTGATAAGAAATTATGTGTAAAGTTGAGCTCTTGCAGTGGGACTAATTAATATCTTTTGTTCTGTTAACATTGTATTATCACAGCTGTGGAATAAAGATAATCCCTAGTATTCATGAATAGCAATGAATTTATGAGTGTTTTTAAGATACTTTCCAATTAAAATAAAGGGGGCAATATTTTTTCTAGTTCTTGTATAATTCACATGCAAAAAATACAACAAAATTATCATACAACAACCACTGTTAAGTCAAATATTTTAACTTAATCAACAGTAATAAGGGCAAGGATTACAGTGTGTCCACTATAAAATAGGAAGAGAAAGAAATACAACAATACCCACGCAGAGAAGACGTTTTTGTTTTTGTTTTTGTTTTTTACACATTATTTTCAGACAAACTGAAGGACGACATGCTGCTAAGCATGTTTCCACATGGCTGGCAGTCAGCATGGGTGTTAGCGTGAGTGACCAGTGGTGGCGGCTGAGCTGGCTGATACTGACCATCTGTGTGTATGTTGTGTGTGTGTATGTGCAGCTCCCCGCAGACTTCAGCAGACTTCACCTGGCCGACGGCTTGCACCCACAGGTGACCCACGTCTCCTCCAGCCACTCAGGATGTAGTATCACCAGCGACTCTGGAAGCAGCAGCCTGTCAGACATTTACCAGGTAAGGACGCTGGATTCCCCAGGTTAGATTCCCCTCGACACTTGAGTAGGTGTGAGAGTTTGTTAATTAGATGAGCACTTAACAGAGTCATGAAGTTCTTCATGTGAGATTAAACGCCCCCCAGTCTTGTAAGGGTCGTCGTTCATTAGCTAATTTTATTAATTTTCTCCTGTAAACATGAACAAGGTTCAACATTTTGGGAAATATGCTCATTCACTTTCTTGCTGAGAGTTACCTGAGAATACCAACACCACTCTCATGTCTGTACAGTAAATATGAAGTTACTACTAGCAGCCAGTTAGCTTAGCTTAGCTTACTAGCTGGCTAAGACTGAAAGTTACTAGAAGGAACATTCATTCTTGGGTGATTTTGAAGGCCCCTGTGGACAAAAGCAGTAATGTTTACACTGTAATAACCACAAAATCTAACATCAGAAATAAAATTATCTAAATAAAAATTTCCTCCTGCTTCGTTTTAGCTGGCTAATGTACTACTTACTGCAACTTTGCCTGGAAAAATTGTTGTTTCATCTGATTCAAGGAGAATATGACCCACTGGCAGCAATTAAGAATAACTGTATAGAAATAAACACTGTTGGTTTTGTTTGCTTATGTAAATCATACGAAGGCATTGGTATTTAAGTGAGATGGTTTAATAACCAGTTAAAAATTCCTTTTAGTATTGTTAACTTGTTTTTATGCTTTGGTTTTTGTACAGATTAAACAAATAAGATATAACATGTTTTTAGTTAGCTTTAATCATGGTAGCAGATTTTGTTACCTTTTGGACAGAGCTGTTTCCAGTTTTTGCGCTAATGTTACGCTAAGCTAACCAGCTGCTGACTATAGCTGGCATCATATTTACTTTACGCAAACATGAGAGTGGTATCAATCTTCCTGTCTAACTCTCAACAACGAAGGAAAAGAAGTGCATGTCTTAAAATGTGAAGCTATTCCTTTTAAATTGTTGTTTTTGTTGTTGTCCTCTGTAAAGGCCCGCCCACACCGAGACTACTAACTATAACAACAACTAATAAATGTGTCTTTTTAAAAATTGTTCTAACTCAAGTGAAAGGTGGAGTCCATACCACAACTATAACAAAAACAATTGACAAAATATTGTTTGGACTGCTTTCAGAGTGATTTGATGAGTGATACAAATAGCCAATCAAAATCTACTAAAATTTACAGGGTATACAACATATTAAATGCTTAAAGGAACAGATCACCCCAAAATTAAAAATAAATAATTTTCCTCTGGCCTGTAATACTGTTTACCCATCTAGATTGTTTTCGTGTGATTTGCAGTTTCTGAAGTAGAATCTACCAGAACTTCATCTTTCTACTACATGAAACTGTTCAAAACAAAGTCTGTGGTTTATCTTGAGTAACTGGGTCATGATTCCTGCAAAGACCAGTGCCATTCAGTTTTTCAAATGTATTTTCTGGTGCTTTGAGCACCATGAGCTCAGTGCCATTTAGTCCCATTATATTCAAGAGAATGCCGACATTTCTTACAGCCATTATCTCCAAAAACGGTCTATGGCATTGATTGTGTCTCTGAAGTTTGTTTGGTCTTTATTAATGTCTCCTTTGACTATCACCAGGATACCATGAAATTGATGTTGACTCATACAAAAGTATGAATAAAAGTCGTTTTCAAAAGACACCAGCTCTCAAAACAGAGTGTTAGATTCTCATACAGTAACTCCCCACATCTTTGAAGAATTTTGAAAAACCATGCAGGCTTTTTCACTTGCCTGGTCAGGCAAGTGGGACAGAAATCTACTTGCCCAAATTCAGTTTTTACTTGCCCCTCTAGAAATAGTTTTAATTTGTAGCAGTAATCAAATAACTACAAAAAACAAAGTTAATTGTCATCTGTTTCAGAAAATAGTGAAAAATGTCCATCCCATTTCTCAAAGTCGAAGGTGACGTCTTGAAATGTCTCACTTTGTCAGTCTAAAACCCAAACTTATTCACTTTAATATTATAATAAACTAGAAGGTGGGAAATCTCCATATGTGAGAGGCTGAAAACAGCATTTTCTGCCATTTTTGCATGAAACATTATTTTAACAATTAATTAATTATCTAAATACTTTAATAGTTCAATTCTTTTTTTACCACTTACCCGGTCGGGCAAGTGAGCTGCCAGATTTACTTGCTTGTCATGGCATTTAAGTTGCCCTGGGCTAGCAGACAGTCCTTATTGTTGAGCCCTGCCATACATCCCTCTGGTTATCTTTTTGTTTATCTGCACAATATAAAACAGTAACAGGTTATCAATATTCATCAGCGTGGATGCTCACATCATCATAGTTAATGTTATAGTTATCGTTCTTGGTGTGGATGGCCTTCAAATTTCATATGAATGAATAGTTAGTGCTTTGCCCTATGAGATACTACATGACATGTTAATGTGTATAGAATAACATCAAGTGTTAGCTAATGTTTCTAACCCAATCTGAGGATTATTCTGTGTGGATAAATTAAGTAGGATGGTTGAACTGAAGCCCAGCCCATATGATTCCAAGCTGGTAAAGCTCTCCTTGGTGAAATGACAACTATACCTCTGGGACAGCACGTTAGTCTCATTAAGCAGCACAAGAGAATTTGGGAAAGAATTTAAAAGCTTGGCAGCCAAATAGGCAATAAGACGCTAATAGGACACTGTCACTGCTCAGCGGGAGACGAGCAGACAGGCTGGTGGCTGCGAGCAGGTGGTCCAGCCTACATCCTGACTCCAGCTCTGCTGCTCGTCACCTCAAAGCAGAAGTACAGAACTCCCGCATTGCCGTGACGTACAATCTCATGTGATAAGGAGCTTTTTGATTATATTACATATATACAAGAATATGTTTTATGTTGTTAGACTGTGACTAAGGTATCACCGGAGAAAGAATAAAGGGGAATAAAATCCATCAACCTTACCACCCCAGAGGTGAATAAAACAGCTCAAAAGAACACACACACAGAATCTCGTGACTGTGGACGTGCCCCAAACCCTGCAACTAATCCTCTTAACACAGAGCACCCACCCTATTGGCTCCTAATACTGTCACCTGCTGTGTGCCTATTTGTGTGTGTGTGTGTGTTTGTTTGTGCAAGTGTGCTTGCGACTGTGCTCGGGGGCATCAGTCTGAATCACTCCGTGTACGGGCCTCTTCCTGGCTTGTGTTTGTGTGTGCTGGAGCATTAGATCAAATTGTTTGAATACAGCTTTATAATTGCGTGTCAAGCCTGTATGAGCGTGTGTTATTATCATAGAGATGTGTGTGTATCTTTGGCCACGCTGTGGCTGGCTGGGGCAGGTTGAACAGGCTCTACTGTCCCCAGTTTGTGATCCTGGTCTTAGAGCCATCTGCTAGCAGCTCTGTGTCTCTCTGTCTCTTGATTTCTCTGTGAAACACACTGTCCTGTTTTCTCCTCGTTCCTGCTTTGCTGGATCTCCAACTCTAACAGCTTTTAATCTACCTGTAGCAGCAGCTGCTCCTTCTCTGAGTGCTGAATCTACTCAGACACCAGGCCTTAACTTGCTTCGTCTCAATCTCACTGTCACATGTGATCAAACCTGTCTACTCAGCTCACTGGTGATCTACTTACACTGTGTGTGTGCTTGTGCTACATTTGATGAGATAAGTATTAAAGCTGTTTTTTTTTTTTTCAGTGCACTTTTCTTCACAGTCTTGCACGAATCCCTGCCTTTATTAAAGCTGAAGCAATTGGGTGATTGATAGAAAATTAATCTGCAACTGTTTTGATAATCGTTTAATTGTTCGTAGTTGTTTGTTCTTAAACATGAGTATTTTCTTTTCTTTGTTGTCTTTCATTATAATTTGGGAGGTTTTTGCAGTTAACAGGACACAACAATGCTTATGAAGCCTATATATTTTATGATAGTAAACTGAATATTTTGTTCTTTGGACAGTTAGTTGGTTGAAACAAGCAATTTTAAGGTGCCTTTTGTCTCTGGGAAATTGTGGTAGTCATTTTTCAACTTTTTTTTTTTTTTTTTTTTTTTTTTTTATATATTTATATATATTTTATCAGGAAAAAAAGGATAAATGAGAAAATAATCCTCAGGTTATTCAACAAAGCCCTGCATGAATGTTGCCCAAATTAAAACCAAATCAGTTGGTCAGGTGTTATAAAATTATCATCAACTATTTTGACAATTGTTTAATCATTTTGAGTCTTTTTCAAAGCAAAAATGCCAAACATTTGCTGGTTTGAGTGCCCTAAATTTGAGGATATGCTGTTTTTCTTTGTTCACAACTCCAAAATATTCAGTTAACTAAGATAAAAAACAGTTAGTCGGACAAAACAAGCAATTTTAAGGTGACAGTTTGTCTGTGGGAGGTCGTGGTAGGCAGTTTTCAACTGTGTTTTGGCATTTTATTGACAAAAGGCTCAATCCACTAATTGAGAAAATCTGCAGGTTATTTAACAGTCCTGTGTGAATGCTGTCCAGATTAAAGTTGAAACAGTTGGTTGATTGACAGAAAAATTAATCTCTTTTGATAATCATTTAATTGTTCACATCATGTTGAAGCAAAAATGTCAAATATTTGCTGGTGTGAGTTTGACAATTTGCTGTTTTTCTTTGTCTTGTATGATAGTAACATCAATATTTGAGGATTTTACATTGTTAGTTGGATGAAACAAGCAATTTTAAGGTGGTGTGTTTGTCTTTGGGGGATTGTGGGAGGCACTTTTAAACGTTTTTTGGCATTTTATTGACAACACAGTCAACATAGTCCTGCATGAATGCTGTCCAAATTAAAGCTGAAATAAGCGGTCACTTGATAGAAAATTAATCTGTTTTGATAACCATTTAACCATTTGACTCCTTTTCAAGCAATAATACCAAACATTTGCTGCTTCACTTTAATCTCTGGGAATCAACAGTGGGTCCCATTTACTAGTCAGTTATAAACATGCATGTAACTCATCGCATATATGTCTTTGGGTTGTGATTAGGTTAAATTAAAAATGTGTGTTTTTCATAGTTTCATTTGAATAAGTTTTCAAGGCCTGAAGAAGTAAAATGATCCAGTAATTCACAGGAATGTCTAAAAAGAAAGTAACATAACTTTATTTCCCTCTCATCCTAATCATCTCCTGACATCTCAGATTTATCTAAAGACTGCTTGGGGTTACCACTGCACCACCTCTGTAATGAGGATTAAGTGGAAGTTGTTAAATAAAGGAGATAAGTTGTTTTATCAGCAAGTCTGCAGGGTTCCTTAACTTTTTGACCACTCACACTCAGCACACAAAATAAGAACATACAAGCATTAAAAATGGAGAAAAGGATTAGGATTCATCTCTGACTGTACTGTGTACCCGGCACGACTCCCCAAAATGTTTGTTTTATGCAACATTACATTTTTATCGTTAGCTAAAGTTGTGCCCTGCAGGTTTGAGAATTAATACTGTGGAGTTGTAGATCACAAGCGATGTTTATGGTCTTCACTTGGGGTGTTTTTGAATAAAAAGATCAGGGGAGACCTCATTCTTTGCATTTGAGACCACAGGAAGGTGAGGGTACAATGAAATATGATGGTGTTGAATTTTATGAAATGATTTTTTAATTTCATGAAAGGTTACTGAGCTGATAGGATTACAGAATTTTGATAACAAGCATTGAATAGCTTAACCACCGGTCCACCCTGCTGCTCCGTAATCTCCAGCGCCTCCTTTGGCTTCCACAATCGAAGCACCCCATGAAGAGGTTCGCATCGCTCTCACGTCACCGGCAACATGGCACACTGTTTTGTGTCTGAATAAATCATGAAATTGGTCCTTCAGAAGGACTTTGAAAGCATTGATCCAAGAATAGCCGTGATGAAATATTAACAACACCTGACTTGCCCACTGACTCTTAATGCTTACTGCACATTTATGGATTTTTGATGCATAGATGACACGAAAACGAGCCTGTGCACGAATACAAAGGCACACAGGCGAACTGTGTTTAAACACAGCAAGATGGCTCTCGGGTTTGAACAAGTCTTGTCCATGTGGTGTGTTAAGTGATTTTGCACCCTGTTAAAAGCAAATGAATTCATCTGTGAAGGAATATGCATCCTCTCTTCTCTTTTGCAAAATTATGTGTGTTCTTGGATATATTTGCTGCAGATGACAAGTGTTGTGAACCTGTCTAGTGTGTCCTCTGTCCATCTGTGGAAAATGAGCAATGAATATGCTACTGTCTGTTGTTTAAGGAAAATGGATGTCCAGGGAGTTGTGATCAAATTTATGCAAGAATTCCTTCCATTTTGGTTTGTTATTGATTTATTTTATTTTGAGATAATATGTATTATACTGCTGTTAAATTTTGTATATACAATCTGTGACTCTCCTCTGTCATAAGGCCTCACACATATACCCAGATCATCTGCCCCACCCATCAGGGTGTGTGCGCCGGTGACGCCCAAATGGCCTCTTAGACACAGACCTGAATCATTAATGAGCCTTTTGCACATGGCGTTTGAGGAGAAATGACATAGGGTTTCTGTGAGAGACTGGGCACGGGGACTCTGAGCCTTAAAAAATTAAAAGCAGACTGACAGTCTGGGAGGTGAAGATGCGTCTGGCTCTGGGATTTTGTGGACAGTTTGCAAAGACGACCTTTTCTTCTTCTATTAAGAAGCTTGAGGTTGGGCACCATATTGAGGTAAGAAGGGCTTTTTTTTGTGCTGTGGCGGTGTAGCAGAGCTGATGCTTTCTAGTCCTCTTTTTCCCCCAGATGCTTTGGTTTGTTCCGTGAGATGGTTTCATGTTGTGTGAACATGAACCAGGCAATGTGGCCCTTTCTGTCATTTATAGAAATATTTTCTTTGATGATAGCAGAGGAACTCCATTAGTATCACTCCTGCACAAGTAATTGCATTACTTTCGCTCCTCATCTCAGTTCATTTTCCCAGCTCCACACATATTTCATCTTGTGCTTTCAAAGAACAGGATCTGGCTGCAAGGCAGGCGGTGGAGTTTGCTGTGGGGGGAGAGGAGAGGAAAGTTGGGAGTTAATTAGCTTGTTACTATGCATAGCAGACTGTTTGGTATGCAGTGTTGACGCCTGTCTTTCTCATACTGTACTGAATACCTCTAATCTATTTCATGAAATGGGTCAAATCTGCACAGCGGTTTAACGGAGGGTGTTTTTTTATTTTGCTTTTGGTTGGTGTGCACTGTGTCACAGCTGATGTTTGTAATGTAAAATGATTTCGGCAGAGTGCGTGTGCTGTGCAGCCTGCACCTCTGGATCCTTATTATGCTGATTTTTTTCCCACTGACTGTTTACAAATGAATTTACTCTGAATTTTGATAGTTGAACACGTGTTTGGTCACTGGTTTGGTCAGCAGCTGCCAATATTTTTTTTTCACTTTCAGGCATGAAGCCAAAAATCTAAAGTATTGTTTGTAAGGAGCGTGCAGGCAGGTGGTTCTCGCTCAAAGACAAGGCTATAGCTGGATACACTGGTCCATCTCGACACTGACTTTTTCGTAATGGACAGCCAGCTGCTGATATTGGATGGAGACACCAAATCCCTCACCTTGTTTAACTTTAATAGCAGATAACTGACTCATCTGTTTACTCTCCGCAGGCCACAGAAAACGAACCAGGCGACATGGACCTGAGTGGCTTGCCAGAGACCGCCGTCGACTCAGAGGAGGACGATGATGAGGAGGACATCGAGCGAGCGTCTGACCCCCTCATGAGCCGGGACATTGTGCGGGACTGTCTGGAGAAAGACCCCATGGACAGAACCGACGACGACATAGGTGAGCAGCCAGTCTGGGGTTTTATTTGTGTGAATATGAGACAGTGTTTCAGTGCAGCTTATGAATAGCACTATTGTAAATAAAGTGATTTTTCCCATGCAGTGTTAACTTGTAAAAAATATCCTCCCTATTTCTGTTCATGCCTTAGAGTGCCATTTTTTGCAAGACTTCTTCAGAGAAGGTTGTGTTTTCTGAGATATCAGTGGAAAAACACAACCAGTGTTGTTCCCGGCTGAGATTCTACTTCTTGCCCCAATTTTAGAATAATTTGGTGCTCTATAAAAGCCACACCCTCCTTTCTTATTTAAATCGGTCACATAAATTTACATTCGTCTGAAGGCTTTTTTTTTTTTACATTCCTGCTCTCATTTACCATGTCGGCTTTCGAGTAATTCTCAAAGCCACATCAGGCTCGCAGTATCATATCCCTTAAAGCTATGACTCAACTCCAATGATAATGATAGGCATGTTTAAAAAAAAAAAAAAAAAAACAAGTACACACTCTCTGAGCTTAGCTACAGATGTGGACTGGGGGAGGATGATGCACTGGATGTAGGAGAGCGAGTGCTAACCATTCTCCCCCTCCCCCAACTTGGCTGATCCCCCCGCGGTACACCCCTCCCTCTGCCGGCAGGCTTTTCTAGGTCACTCCGGCACATCCTCTCGCCTCACCTCTCCCAGCACATTAAACTTTCAGTGCTTCCGCAGCTTCACACACGACTCTGTTGCCATGCCAAGCACAGGTCAGCCAGAACGCCAGACTGCTGCTGGCCAGCCAGGAGGGGAGAGCTGGTTGGTAGACAGGGAGAGGGAACCTCAGTGTAGGGTGCTGCAGGATGTCTGGGGCCTTAGATTATACATAGCATTTCTGTTGGTGACACACCCAGTCAAATCCACGCAATATTAAAAGATGTTCTTCCAAATAACAAAGCAACATATTTGCTTACTTATTCAAGCCATGTACAAGCAGATGTTTTGGACTGATGTGCCCAGAATTTAAAATATCCTGTACTGAAATATCAGCCATCATCCCTGCGCAAAGGAGAGGAAAAGAATGCTGCTTAAAACAATGAACAGTAAGATTTGAAGAACCGCACTTTGTCTTTAAAGGGACAGTTCACCCCAAAGTCAAAAATGCATTTTCCCTTTACCTGTAGTGCTATTTATCCATCTAGATTGTTTTTGTGTGAGTTGCCAAGCTTTAGAGGTATCGGCTGTAGAGATGCCTGCCTTCTTTCAAAATACATGTCAAAAATGAACATTTTGTCCACCAGCCACATGCTAGCGAATGTTCAAATTTTACCAGCCACTCAATAGGTTACCATTATTTTTTGGCTGGTGAGTGAAGCAAATCCAGCAGCCACTTGCATATTTTACCAGAATTTGGCTGGTGGCTGGTGCTAATTTTGGTCCTCAGTGGCACTCAGCTTGTGGTGGTTAAAGTGATACTGCTGCTGCTTTCTTTCTATGGTAGAAAGAAAATAGTTCCTACATAAAACTGCTAACAACATGTTCTGTGGAACATCTTGAGTAACCAAGTCATGGTTTCTGGAAAAAGACATTCCTATTGAGTTTTTCAAATGTATTTTTTTTTGGTGCTTTGAACGCCACAAGCTGAGTGCCAACTAGTTCCGTTATATTCAACAGAAGGCAGACATCTCTACAACCGATAACTCCAAAATTCAGCAGCTCACATTAAAAAAAAAAGAAAAAGATACATAGCACTACAGGTAAGATGAAAAATTTGTGTTTTTGATTCGGGGTGAACAATGCCCTGGTTGCTCTGCGTGATCCACAGACCTCAACATGATTTTTGCTCAGACATATTTCTAATGAAGAAATTATCTCTATAAAAACTCCTCACAGTGAGGGCTGAGGTCCAGAGTAAAAAGGAAATTGTTTCTGAGGTAGGTTGCTCTTGAGTCATGGCGCTGCAACAAATATTCACATTTAAGACATATTTTCTGAAAAAATTACTCAAACCGATTAATCAGTTATCAAAATACCTGGAAATTAATTTAAAAGTTGACAATTAATTGTTGCGGCTCTAAAGAGTACTCAAGGTGTGGTTGACCCTCTACCGCAGCAGCTACAAGCATTGGCAAGAGTTGGCACTTTGGCAGGCTTAGATGCCACCAAAATGTTTGAAAATATGGCTGTACGACACGCCTGTGCTGTCTGATAGAAATAAATACATAAAATGGGGACTTTATGGGTTTATGGTATTGTAATTTGTATTTCAATACTCAGCCCTATACGTGTTAGTCAGAAAAAAAAAATGATAGGTCCAGCTTTTCAAAAACAAGGATTTGCTCCTTTTCTTTGTCATATATGACAGTTAACTGAATATCTTTGAGTTTTGACCTGCTAATTGAGTAAAAAAAGTAACAAGCAATGAGCAATTAATTAGCAGTTTAATGGATAATGAAAATAATCATTAGTTGCTGTCCTATTATCATTTGTAATGCTTTTACAGGGCGACTACAAGTCCTTAAAACATCTTAAAATGTATAAAATGTACTGAATGCTGTAAGCATGGTCTAAATTTGACTCCAAGCGCAAAATGCCTGTACATTTGATCTTTGGTGATATCAGCAGTTGAATTTGTTTGCCTCGGTTATCCTATTTTACTTTGTTCTATACCTAATAAATATATTTTTTTCCCCACTAATAAACACATTTAGAAAAAACGTTCTTAACTCAACCAGTAGTTGTCATTTTGCCTTACTTAAAACTTTGAACTGACAATATATGTGTTTACTCAGAAGAGTATGCCCATATTTTCACATTTGATGTTTAGTTTTATTACAAAATTGGCTTCTAATTTAAAAGTGTCATTAAAAAGTCTTACATCTAACTTGCTGATACATGTACATATGCTGTTTTAGCTACATCACGGTAACTTCTTGCAACAAAGTCAGAAAGTGTGTTTTTGGGGGATTTTGATGAACTGACCCTTTGAACTTGATCGTGCTTGAAAGAGCTCTAAATACAATTTCAGTGTCTGCAGTGACGAACTTCTTAATCTCACACTGAGGTCACTGAGTGAGGTGTCAGCAATTATTCTTGGCTCGCCTTGAAAGTTTCTATCAATGAAATTGATATTTGGTGTTATGTTCTCCAGATAACGATTCCTCTGTTGGCTTTTCACTGTGGTGATGATCCGTTCTGATGCTCAGCCTCCAGCTCGTGCCTTCTTGGCTGGAAGCGAGGGCAACGCGGGCTTTTGCCAAGAGCAGTGCTGCCCGTCTACTCTGTGTGTCAAGACTCTGTTTGCTCTTTTTCTCAACCTCCTCCACTTCTTCCGCTGTCTCTCCTCTGTCCCTCTCGCAGAGCAATTACTGGAGTTCATGCATCAACTGCCAGCATTCGCCAACATGACCATGTCAGTGAGGAGGGAACTCTGCGCCGTCATGGTGTTCGCTGTGGTCGAACGCGCCGGCACCATCGTTCTCAATGATGGAGAGGAGGTGTGTGTTAGTGTATATTCATGCACACATAATCCCTGTCTTGTGACTTTGTCCTGCCTTTAATTCTGTCTAGATGTGTGCGTGTGTGTGTGTGTGTGTGTGTGTGTCTGTGTCACCCCTAGTTTCACCCCTTCACACCAATGAATCTTCCTTCTTCCTTTTGATGTTTTTTTTCTGCTCTATTAAATCTGAATGGCGGACAGTCCTTATCACCAGGCCTTTCTTAGGATCCCTTAGGCAACTAAAGCAGGCATCATGTATTCTTTCTCTCTCTGGTGAAGATGTGACACGAGTTTCAATGAGACAATTTGCTTGGTTTTTTGCTGCGCTGCACTCAAACAATAAAGAGCAGACCTTGCCTTAAAGGCCGAGCCAGTAAATGTCCGGTCACAGAGAATTCAGGGTTCATTGAGCATATTGTTGCTGTCGGGGTAAAAGATGTGAATCTCAAATATGTCCGCTTTTCAGGAATTCTTGAAAACATTCTTAATTTTGCTTTAGTTAATCCCTCAAAAGGATAAAAGATTAGATTTTTCCTCATTTCAATCATTATTTGCAACAATATCTTGAGTTTATCGCGACTTCTTATTCCAGTTAGTTCTAATAATGCGTGCTATTGCTGTATCCCTTTGAGGAAAGCAGGAAACCATCTGTTAGTGCGTCAGTCCCCTTTGTAGTTTCTGCATATGGTTCTTTTTGATAAATAACTTTGACTCATTAAGGGACACCAGCTGTTGGGAATATTACTTGACTGAACTTAATGTGATCTAAAAAGTTGTTGTATTGTTGTTGTTTTTTTTCTTGTGTTCTCTTTTCTTCTTCCAACATCTAACTACTGTTATCATGTGTTTGGGCTCCAGCTCGACTCGTGGTCGGTGATCCTGAACGGCTCGGTGGAGGTGACGTACCCCGACAGCCGGACAGAGATCCTGTGCATGGGGAACAGTTTTGGGGTGTCACCAACCATGGAGAAGGAGTACATGAAGGGCGTCATGAAGACCAAGGTTGACGACTGCCAGGTACGGTCTTGGTTGTAAAAGTTTCTGCTTAATATCACCACGGTTAATCGTTCAAGCTCATCTGCTTCTCCGTGTGAAAAGCACAGACATCTTATGATATTAAATCCTACTGTCCTACTGTTCCGTGCAGACAAGTGTTTGCACAATTTGCTTTAGGTAAAAATATTCACTTAAATGTGTGAAACAACCATTTTCAAAGAGAATAGGCCAGCTCATGCAAAGAGCAAGATCACATTATTTGCATCATGTGTTTAATTGGAGTAAAGTGCTAAACAGAGAAAATAAAGACACTGACATGTTTTTAGTCCTTTAATCAAGAGGAGCTGAGCTCATCAGGCTCAGTGGCTGGGATGAGAACATCTTTGCTCCTAATTAGTGAAAACCCCTTTTTCATAATTTATCACTGGGGATAGTATTTTAGTTGCTTTGCAGAATTTCTTTCTAGTCAGCTGTTATCAGTTACATAAAGCCCGACTGATACTGGATTTTTGAGGCTGATCCCAATGTTGGGGAGTAAAAAAATTAAATCTGTCAACCAACAGTAAGGCATCTAGGATGAATATACTTTATAAATTTGTTTCAAAATGTGTCAAATCTGTCTTTAACTCTTATTTGACTCTGTCTTGTCCAGTTTGTTTGTATAGCCCAGCAGGACTACTGCTGCATCCTCAACCAGGTGGAGAAGAACATGCAGAAGGTCGAGGAGAAGGGGAGATCGTTATGGTGAAGGAACACCGCGAACTGGACCGCACCGGCACCAGGAAAGGACACATCGTCATCAAGGTGACCAGACCACATTCACTCAAATGACATTTTCCTTAAACCCCAAAATAAAATAAGAAAAACGAGGCTGACTCAACAGCCAGCCAAATAATTACATCTAGATATTTGAACAGATCTTTGCAAGACAATGGCATTGCTGTAAAGATTATTTTACATCAATAACATCATGGTTTTAAACCTCAGGGCACACCGGAGCGTCTCACCATGCACCTGGTGGAGGAACACTCAGTGGTGGACCCCACCTACATCGAGGACTTCCTGTTGACGTACAGGACCTTCCTCTCCAGCCCCATGGTCGTGGGCAAGAAGCTCCTGGAGTGGTTCCACGACCCCAGTCTCAGGGACAAGGTACAAGAGCAGCAAGACCCCCATATACCTGCATGAACTGAGGAAATCACTGAAATATGTCTAAAGAAAATGGAGATGATATACTGCAAGTACACAAAAGTGAATGCATAATGACAGTCAAACACACTGAAGCAGAAGTATTCCATTAACCCATGGACATGTTTAGGTCAGGATGTAAACTACATAATACACACACTTCTAGTCAACCAGTGAACTGTGTGTTGACCTGTGCTCATCATGTGATTGCTCCAGGTTACACGGGTAGTCTTGCTGTGGGTAAACAATCACTTCAATGACTTTGAGGGTGACCCTGCCATGACTCACTTTCTGGAAGAGTTTGAAAACAATCTGGAGAAAGAAGTGAGTATTACATCTACTCATGCAAAAATGTATTTGGTGTATGACATGTATCACACTTATCTCACATCTTTGTTGTATTTTTTTTTTCCCCCAGAAAATGTGTGGGCACCTCAGACTGTTAAATATAGCGTGTGCTGCTAAAGCTAAGCCACGGCTGGTGACACTGACCAAGCCGTCCAGGGACTCTCCTCTGGCCTTCAGCCTCCTTGGAGGTCAGGAGAAAGGTTTCCGCATCTTTATCGATGCTGTGGAGCCGGGGAGCAAGGCAGCAGAAGTCGGCCTTAAGCGTGGAGATCAGGTTAGATATCTTCATCTTTTCTGCTTTCACTAAGGGCTGAACAGTTCATCAGAATACTATCGAAATCGTAATTTGGCCCACTGCAATTTTGACAGCCCAATACTTTTTAAAAGCAAAATGTGTGGCAAATAGCATGATAATACTGTTGTGCTGCAGAGATGTCCTGTCCTCAATATCATATTTTACATACTTAAAGGTATTACAAAGAGGTTTTAACTGGTCATGAAATGGTCCCAATTTAATACTGATGCCTGTATATGACCTCCATAAGCAAACAAGACTCTCAGTGAGAAGATTGGCTATTTCTGTATAATTATTCTTATTGCCTGCCACTGGGTCAGATTCTCCTTGAAATCACATGAAACAAACCTGTGTTTACATTTCCTTAGCCAAAGTTACAGTGAGTGGTATGTTAGTCAGTTAAAAGGAAGCAAGAGAGGATTATTTCTCAGATAACTTAATTTTTAGCATTATATTTTGTGTTAATGGCAATGGAAACACTACTGCCTCCAAAATCAGCACAATATGAAAGTTCCTTGTAGTAGCTTTAAGGACATTTCAAACATGCTGCATAACATCATCTTTGTCACCATCTAATTTGTACATAAAGAGCCATAAAATTTGTGAGACAGCAGATGTTATTTCTACTGTAAGAAAGTCTCTTTAGTTTGTTAAAATCTTTGGATTTCCTCTCGAACTGAAGGGATAAAAGCTATAAATGCAGCTGCACATAGCCTTCAGGTTATAGATTTTTTTTTATTTTTATTTTTGTCTGTGGGCTGCAATTGTGAGGGGAAATGACTCCTGTCACACAGACCAGCTCTCGAATTGCTCTCTTTTGTTGTGAAATTGGTTTTACATTTTGCTCTACCTAGCATTAAAAGATTTTTTTTTAAAGTCTTAAATTGAACTTACCCAGTAGCCGCGTGGCACCCTGTGTTGGCTTTCTCCCCACAACTTGACTTCTCAACCATTTTCACACTCTGCAGTCCTCTGGGCTTTAAGCAAAGTCCCTTAATCCTTGAAACCATCTTGAGAGTGTCTGGATGCGAGTTAAGCCCTCCTGACTCCAAACATCCCTTGCAGCTGTTTCCCCCAAAAGGAAGCAGGGAAGCTGACATCCTTGGAAGCGTTCACTCTCTCATACACACTCACACCTTCCATTTTTAACAGCTTCAGTCACTGCATCATTCACTCAGGACTAATCATTTCAGAGCAGTAGTATTAGTGCCATTTGTTCAGTCATCAGGGCCATTGGCAGTAGCCACTTTAGTAGTAAACTCTCACTAATCGCTCCTGATCCCAAAACAGACATTCGGTCTTGTAAGTGAGTGTTTACCGGTCTCACAGCAGCAGAGGATGGTCTGTACTTACGTTACAGTCAAGGGTGATTTCCTCTTCCACTACAGAGGAAGCAGCAAAGGCTGGTTAGTAGATTGTGTTGAAATGCAAATATCCGGCCCATATACAAAGGGCAAGCTGTTAAGACAAAGAGAAGTCAATTTAAAGGTCCGCATTAATGTCAAAACCATATGTTGCACTAAATGCCATCATGATGTATAACATGCCAGGCGACTGGAGTTTACTACCTCTTTCGTTCTTCAGTTCAAGGTTCAACACTGATCTCTGCAGTGATCCAGTATGGCATTCAGTTTGACATGACACTGAATATTGAGGCAGAAAAGACACAGAGTCATTTAGAGGCAGGTTTCACTTTTTGTTGTAGATATATTTTATTATTATTGTTTCTGGAAATCATGAATGTCATGTCCTCCAGGCTAAAGAGGAAAAGGACCAGATTGTTACCAGTACAAAGTTCAAAAGCCAGCATCTGTTAGAGTCTGGGGGTGTGTTAGTGCCCATGGCATCATGGGTAACTGTCACATGTGCCCCGTTGATACCGAAAGGCACATACAGGTGTTGGAGCAACATATGGTGCCATCCAGGTGACGTCTTTTTCAGAGACATCCCTACTTATTGCAGGACTGCAAGACACATTCTGCACGTGTTCCCACAGCGTGGCTTCTTAGTAAAGGTTCTGGTACTAGACTGACCTGTCAGCAGTCCAGACCTGCCTCCCACTGAAAATGTGTGGTGCATTATGAAGCACACCTGTTGAGCACCTGAAGTCATATATCAAGCAACAATGGGAAATAATTTCACTTTCAAAACTTACAGTTAGTGTCCTCAGTTCCCCAACACTTACAGAGTGTTGTCAAAAGAAAAGGTGATGTGTCTCAGTGGTAAACATGCTTCTGTCTCAACTATAGTGGAACATGTTGCTGGCATCAAATTCAAAATGAGTGCATACTTACAAAAACAATTAAGTTGCTCAGTTTGAACATTAAATATCTTTATACTGTCTTTATACTGTATTCAAGTGAATATAGGTGGAAAATTATTCACTCCCTTCTTTTTATTTATGTTTTACACAACATCCCAGCTTTTTGGAATTGGGGTTTTGTATATTTGACTGCAGTTCACCTACTATTCATCAGGTATGCTGCCAAACTGAAATCCTCCCACCCATAGGATTACAGGTTTACAGGAATACATTTCTGTGAAGGAGGAACAAATACGATAAAATTATCAAATAACTGTGCTCGTTACTCAAACAAAAGAAAAAAGGGAAAAGGGAAAAAAATGAAGAGGAGGAGAATGCTCTCTATTGTAATAGGAAATTTATGGGTTCCACCACCCTACTCCTTATCAACCTACTACTGCAGAGTGATTAAAAAATCAAAAAGGGTCTCCATATCTTAGGAAAAGTTTGAGAGGACCCATTGAGTACATTAATCTTTTCCCAGCTTTAAGAAATACACACATCTTTGATGAGAAAAGGACAGGGGGATCTGTTGCTTCCGTTTTATAAGGATCAAATGCTTTTCAAGAAGTGTAGTGAAGACAATGACCACAGAGGCTTTATTTGGTAAGAGAACATGGGATTGCTATGTTGTTAAAACAGAGTACTGGCAGGCTTTTGTTGCCCACCAGTGTAGCAATTTTGCTTTTAATCCCCATGCATGACTTTGAATCAGGTAGCTTTGAATGTTGATAATTTCATTGGAGCGTAACCACTCACTTTAGAATTTTTGCTTTACTGAGACAAAGAGAGAAAAGCTGAGTGTCACATTGTTGAGAAGACACAGACCAACCACACCTCTTAAATTCTATTGTTGGTAACATATGAGGTCTATGTTATGTACAGTTTGGTAAAAAAAAAAAAAAAATACACTGATTTATTTCTTCCTTCTTCTTCTTGCAGATCTTGGAGGTCAATGGGCAGAACTTTGAGAATGTCCAGCTCAGCAAAGCCAATGAGATTCTGAAGAACAACACCCACTTGTCCATAACTGTGAAAACAAACCTTTTAGGTAAAGTTCCTGGCTAACATACTTTGTTAGCATTTTGTGACATACGGAGGATTTTTACCTTTTGAAATGTGAGGGTTTACCCATTAAATAAGTGGTTCCAAACCTATCAAACCATAAAAGAAAAATGCGTGGGTGTTGAGATGATTTAAAGGCGAGGAAAGCAAGAAAATTTCCCTTTCTTTTATATTCTTTTGCTCAGTTGTTTGCTCTTTGTTAATTTATGATGATGATTTCACTTATTCAGCACTCAGAAAATTCAGCTGTAGTATTAGCAAGTAAAGTCAATCTGTAAGGAGGGCTCATAAGTTGCCAACGTTTGGTTTGGTCAAAAATAGTCAAACTGAAAATGTTGGGAACTGATGTTTTGAATCAGTTATAGCCGAACTCAATAATTCAACCTAAGAGAGGCCCAGGGTGCTATTATTTCATAAAAGAAGTACAGAAGTACTTAAAAACTAAAAAAAAGGAGATGGACTGGAAGAATCCAAATGGTAGAAATCACTTTGAATGTTTTTTATAGTATTTTCACTTATGCAAAGTATATCGCTCTCCCTTTTACTAACTTTCTGTGTCCTCCCTCCTTTTTTCCAGTGTTTAAAGAGCTGCTAACCAGGCCAGAACACGACCATGATTTGGATGTTGAGGACGAACATGACAGAAAGAACGGCGCACCCCACCTTCCAAAGATTGGAGACATTAAAAAGGCCAGCCGCTACTCCATCCCTGACCTGGCGGTGGACGTGGAGCAGGTGATGGGCCTGGAGAAGGTCAGCAAGAAAGCAAAGACCAACACGGTGGGAGGACGTAACAAGCTGAAGAAAATCTTCGACAAGACACTCACCAGCATCCTGCCTCCTAAACCATACAAGTAAGAAGACCTATAATTAATAATATTTATTATATATTATATAATTATAATAAATAATTGTACCTGAATATAAAACCCTAACAACAGGGCTGCACAATTAAACAAAATATTTTTTATCTCATATATGGCAAAGTGCAGTATCCAAATCAGAAGCTGCAATTTTTTGATAAAGAGAAAGTGTGTGACAAAACAGAATTATAATGAAGTACCGCAGTGCTGCAGAGGTTCTCTGGCCTACGAATCCTCTTCTCTAGATGGTGCAGACCACAACAAATGTCACATAATCATGATTTTAATAGTTTTTGTCAGTGAAAATCCAAATTGTGATGCAAAAATGATCATTCCCACTAATGGTGAATCATATGACAATCGCAGTTT
Organism: Lutjanus argentimaculatus; assembly: GCA_034769285.1. NCBI lineage: Eukaryota > Metazoa > Chordata > Actinopteri > Lutjaniformes > Lutjanidae > Lutjanus > Lutjanus argentimaculatus. The sequence continues at coordinate 161,331 of JAWZSL010000121.1, forward strand.
CTGTCAAAATAATCGTAATATGACTTTTTTTTTTTTTTTTTTTTTTAACCATATCGTGCAACCCTGTCTTACATCAAAAGGATACTAAAAGCACAAGAGTGAGGAAATTTGATGTTGGAGAGTAAAAAACAGTTTGTATTCTTTAATCTTGTGCTGTCTGCAGAGAGGAAGCACTGGTAGTTTTTTTTTTTTCATCTGATTGTGACTGATTGGGCTGTTTGTCTCTACTTTTCCACAAATTGTAAAAAATCAGAAGGTTTTCTTCTTCCTCGCACTGCGACGTGGTGCTCTGATCAATGCAAAGCGAACGCGCAATGTGATTGATCAATCAGTCACTTGCTGAGCTGAATCGACAGAACTTACTGATTATTGCAGCACATAGCTGATAATGACTCGAAAAAACTCAAACTTTCAACTGTGATCACACAGATTGAAAGTTAAGTTTGTAAAAATAAGTTTTCAGTTGTTCCAGTACAGAGTTTTTGTATCTAAATCCTGAGGATTCTCTTTCAGGTTGTTATTCTAATGATCTAGCACCAGGTGCAGAGCTCAAATTGATATTTCTGCTCACTGACCCAAATGTGAACCTGTCCCAGTACCAGTCACCCAGTATTAGGTGTAAAATGTGTGTAAATTTCTTGCGGACTGTAGTCCATGGATTGCACAGCCAGAGGGGTCCACAGCTTCCACCTTGTGCCAACACTAATATCGCCCCCTGCCTTTTGTTGACAGAACTGCTATCTCACCCCTCCCATGCTCTCTCCCTCGTTTCCATAGTGACGTTTGCGTGGGCCAATCACAGGACGACAGCATTGTGGGGATGAAGCAGTCCAAACAGATCCCACCACCCCTGCCTGTTAGTGGAAACCTGTCGTCGTCAAACCCAGACCTTCTGCAGTCTCACCACCGAATCCTCGACTTCAACAACCAGCCTGGTGCGTATCAAAGCACTGTGTAGCAACAAATCACTTATATTTTGTTTTAATTAAATATTTGACATCATCGTTGGTAAATAAGATCTAGAAGTTCTGATTATGATTTTTATTTAAATTAGGTTTTTAATGGCTAATTTGCATTAGCAGCAGTTGAAACCTTCTCATGCCATTTTAGTTGTTTTTTAAAATGTGAGCTTTTAACATTTAAGAACCCATTTTCATATCAAGGACCCCCACAAAAGGTGCACAGGATTTTTTCTTAAGGAGTCCCCTTTTTTAGGTTTGATGATAGTAAAAGTCTTCAGAATCAATCAGTGATCAAACTATAATGACTATAAATTACAGTAAATCAAAACATCCAACCCTGTATATCTCCCCATGTTATTCCCACTTCCAAAAAATGGGATAAAAGTCAAAAATATTGTGTTCCTCCTTTTACTACTCACCTCACCACTCAAACCACTCACGGACCCCTGCTGGACCTCAGACCCCAGTTTGAAAACCACAGCCTTATATCATGGTGCTGGTATTACTTGTGATATGGTAATTTTTTTGGAAATTCAGTTGCTGAAAAAACAATCTCACCCTAAGGCCCGTTTAGAAGCTGTTCTAGCAGCTTTCTCATATATCGCATGAGCCTCATCAGCAGATGGCGTTTGCCAGGTTCTCATAGACCACTTCAAAGAATTCTTGTTCATGTTGGCATGAAGTTTGAGTTTATGAGTTGAGCATGAGTTAAAAAAAAAACTCTATGAAAATCATGTGATCAAAAACTCCAAAACAACAACAACACAGAACTGAAAGCTGAATTTGTCAACTGCTTGCAAGGTCAGAAATCAACCTAATCAAACCAGCATTTGAAGATAAAATAACTAGGTAGAAATGTCTGTTTTGGGGGTATTTCAATCTTTGTAGATCAAAGTATGTTATCACATTTAATGCAACAATTCTGTAAATCTTTCTTGCTATAAAAGGAATCGTGCTCATTAGCTGCAATGAGCTAATACAACCAGAGATATTACAGTATGACAAATCATCCACTCACGGTGTATAGTCAAATCCCACCTGCTATGAATTTTGTTACTCTACCAGATGTATAGAGCCAGTGGTCTCAGTATTTCTGTCTTCATTAACTCCTGTCCATCACATGTTGTTTGTGCTCTTCCAGTCCCATGCATACTGAGTGAGTATCTTCTTTCCACATGATCCTGCTTCTCCTGGCACAGTTACATCTTTGTCAGTGCTGTCAGACTTGCAGGCATTAATCAACTGCTGAACTGTAGTTTGTAACATAAATTCAGTTAATCTGCCTTCATGCTTGTGAGTGCTAAATTGAGTAAAGCTAACAGCATTGCACTGACTGCTGACCTTTAAAATTTATGTGGGCACATGGGTGTTGATTTTGTTATGGTGATTTTGGGTCATATGATCTGTGGGGGTGGAATTCTGATCAAACTAATGAATGATCAATCGCATACCAATGTGGTTTTACTCCAAAGAAATGCTTGGAAGATGGACTTGGTCTTGATAAATCTTAGAAAACAAACAAGCCAATAATCACTGGTGTTACTTACATAATGAGATTTAACAGCTCATATTTCACAGTGAAAGCACTGCTGATTAGTAAGCATTCATCCTCATGATGTGTTTTGCATCCCCAGATATGTCGGACCAGGTGTTACGAGTCTTCAAGGCGGACCAGCAGTCTCGATACATCATGATCGGGAAGGACACAACGGCCAAGGAAGTAGTTGCCCAAGCTATCAGGGAGTTTGCCCTGACCGCAGCAGCAGAGGCTTATTCCTTGTGTGAAGTATCTGTCACACCCGAGGGCGTCATCAAACAGAGGCGGTTACCAGATCAGCTGTCTAAACTAGCAGACAGGATTCAACTGAGCGGCAGGTAATGACTTCTGGAGTTGGATGTGTACAATGCCACCTTTTTCGCTAGGATTATTGTTTTACCTCATTTTCTTTTTCCTCCTTCTTATACAGATGTTGATATTGTAACATAATTGTGTTGCCATTTCAGCCAGACTCTGATACAAAAGATTTTTAGAGACCATCTGTGTTAAATGAAGGTCAAATAAATCATATAGTCTATAACATGTCCAATAAAACAGCAAATAGAGAAAATAAGTAAAACCTCACATTAAGAGGAAAGAGGAATGCTAGCTTGAAAGCAATGTGCTGCTGTAGACGGGGTCAGTAGCAAAACTTATTTCAGGCACTTAAAAAAACCTCCACCCAAAAAAATCAGTATCACTATGAGTGTACCCTGTATTTTCCACCGCTTTACTTTGGCATCAGACAGCCTTTTCTGATAGGAAACCACCGTTATCTAAGCCAAATATCCCTCTCTCCAAACCAACCAAACTCCATAAGCGAAATCAATCATTTTAGGTCGCAGAACATGGCAGTTTTTGATTTACTGCTGTCTCAATCTGTTAGTTTGTTTGTGTTACTGTTTGACCTCAGTGTTTTAAAAGGATAGTTTGTATTCACTGAAGGCACACAATAACACAGACACACTAACAGACTGAGGCAGCAGTAGATTGCCTGTGAATATTGGAGAGCAATATTTAGCTTGTATAACGGCCGTTTCCTGTCAAAAAAAATGCTGTCTGACAGGAAAGTAAAGCAGTGAAAAAATTCTAATATCATACACTTAAACTGTTTTTTTTTTTTTTTTACGTGGACCTTTTTTAAGTGGCTAAAATACCTTTTGCTGTTAACCCTGTCTACACCAGTATATTGTGTAACCTGCCAACCACCATTTGCTATAGGTAACATAGTGACTATGGAAAAGTACCTCTTAAAACCCACATCTCAAATAATAATCCCTTTAACAATTATTTTCATCATTGATTAACTTCTATTGATCATTTAGTCTGTAAAACAAAACTAAACAAGATTTATTCAGTTTAGAATGATGTCAAATAGAGAAAATAAGTAAATCCTCTTATTAGAAAAGCCAAAACCAAATAATGCTGTCATTGTTGCATGTTTTAAGTGATTAATCTGTTATCAAAATATTTCAATATCAGTTAATTGACCCAGTCGTTTCTACACTAGAGAAAGAGTAAAACAACCCACTTATTCTCCTCTATCATCAGATACTACCTAAAGAGCAACATGGAGACAGAGACGCTATGTTCAGACGAGGACGCTCAGGACCTCCTGCGAGAAGGCCAGATCTCCTTGTTGCAGCTCAGTACGGTGGAGGTGGCCACTCAGCTCTCCATGCGGGCTTTTGAACTTTTCTGTGCCATCGACCCACTGAGTACATTGACGACCTGTTCAAGCTGCGCTCCAAGACGGGCTCAGCCAGCCTGAAGCGCTTCGAGGAGGCCATCAACCACGAGACCTTCTGGGTGGCCACGGAGGTGACGCGGGAGCCCAACCAGCTCAAACGCATGAAGACCATCAAGCACTTCATCAAGATCGCACTGCACTGCCGCGAGTGCAAGAACTTCAACTCAATGTTCGCCATCATCAGGTGAGACAGGGAAGAATGAATATATGTGTAGTGGATTGTGCCATTGTGTTATATTTTGGATACTGAGAAGTTTTCTTGATTTTTGTGATTTTTCTTTTTACCTTTACTGTATAATGACAAAAGTGTTTGTTTATACATCTTAAATTAGTTTTTGGGTGAGACCAAGTCCTTTAGGTGTTGTCACTTCTGCACAAATGATTTATCATTTTTAGTTGTTATGTGAGTAAACTAATAAAAGAACCTACTGAACTATGCCAGATCAAGCATAAATTAGGACATTTTTCCTGTGTCTCCACCCACAGTGGTCTGAACCTGGCTCCAGTCTCCAGACTGAGGGGAACATGGGAGAAGCTACCTAGCAAGTACGAAAAGCTGTTCGGAGACTTGCAGGACCTCTTCGACCCATCAAGAAATATGGCCAAGTACAGGAATGTCCTCAACAATCAGAACCTCCAGCCACCAATCATCCCCCTGTTCCCCGTCATCAAGAAGGACCTCACCTTCCTACATGAAGGTAGATGTGACATTAATGTGTCTAAATAAAAACATATCTATCTGATCCCGCCTCTCGTTTTGTAGTAAATTAAGCAGTGACTGAAAATCTATTTCATGGGCCTATGCCGTACAGTAGTTCTTATGGCCGTATAATATTTATATTGTATTTCACTATTTACACTTTGTGATTGCTGCTACTCTGGTAAGCAAGCTACCTTGTTAGTAACACTAGTTTAGCTGGTTTTACCTTATTTTCATAAAAATGATTTAGCTTCTACTCATCTTTTGTAAAAGAATATTACATTAAGATAATGGACCATGAAAATTAATTTTTCAATTATGGGAAAGGGGTTTTAGCCAGATACAGCTAATGCTAGCTGAGGCTATCTTACCAGCTAGCTCTAGCATTATCCTGCATTCATATGGTGTCGGAATTATAGGAAAATGGGAAAATTCATGGGAATGCCCCCTGAAGTCTGAACAGCTTTGATATTTTCAGAAAGTTTTGATACAGGATTTGCCTAGTTGTCGTTTGTTGATGTTGTGTTCGCACAAACATGGAGGATGAAAGTAAACGTGTCTAACTTTTTATTAATTCGTGTATTGCGTATCAACTTTTTGTTCACATGTAACTTGTAATATGCTATTAGATTGTAACCCTTAGTTGTTGTCCACACAGAGGGATTTGGATTAGTTAGGGGAGTTATTTATTAGCATTAATCCTGATAGCAAGTCAGGTACAAATGGATTCAGCTTATTTGAACAGCAATATGAATCCTCACCGGGACAGTAGTCTCAGCCAACCCATCATCCAGACACTGGAACACCAAGTACAACAACAACCTTAAGTATAATTTGAATTAATATTCAAGCCTTTCATCTGCATTTTTGTAGCCAATAAGGCTATCCGATCGCAGGCCAAAACAAACAAGAATCCTGCAGCAGGCACAGCTTTGAAGAAGTGACTGCGAAACTCTAGTTTTTACTGTACTTTTACTTAAGTATTATTATAGACCAGTAGTTCTACTTGATTGAGTAATATTTCAGTAACAGTCCTTGTCCTTGAGTACAGATTTTCAGTACTCTGTCCACCACTGACCCTACTAGGGCAACTTTCTCTCAACGCTCAAGGTGACATCCTCAATGTCTTGTTTTGTCCACAACTCAAAGATTCTGTTCAGTTCAGTTTATGTCAGAGAGGAGTAAAGAAATCAGAAAATGTTCACATTTAAGAAGCTGAAATCAGAAAGCGTTGATTTTTATTTCTTAAAAAATGACTTAAAATAGTTGTCAATTAATTTAGTAGTTTGATAACAGATTAATAGAGTAATCAATTAATCATTGCAACTCTAGACTCTACCCCATCTTTTGTAACATCCATGTTTTTTTCCACATGTGACTTCAAAGCTCGGAATACCGACTTCCCAGCTTGGGAAATGGGACCGTCGGAGAGACCATGAATGCAATATTAACACAGTTTCCTTGCGATGATGTTTGCTGTCTAGTTGACTGGCTTTTTTAGTTACTGTAAACTGAACATGTGGTTTCCAGGGAAATTCCACATTTCTCTTCAATAATATTGTTTTATATAATACAAAAAACAAATTATCAAGTTATGGTGCTCTCTCAATTTGAACCAGATTAGTAGTTGTAGCTTTGTAGGGTAGTATTAGGTGTTTATTGCTGCAGTTGTCCTGATCAGTATTGGTTTTATCAGCTGTGTAATGTGCGAGTAGTTGGTATTCACATTCTATCTTCCCTTATTTCTCAGGCAACGACTCTAAAGTGGATGGTCTGGTGAACTTTGAGAAGCTGAGGATGATTGCCAAAGAAATTCGCCATGTTGGTCGCATGGCCTCTGTCAACATGGACCCGGCCCTCATGTTCCGGACCAGGTAAGACACCTTTAAAAAAAAAAAAAAAAACAGCCAGGTTTCAGATGAATAATGATCCTTCACCCTCTCTGTAGGCACAAGTCAGCACTTCACTGACTAACCGAGCTCTCTGGGGTTAGCCGTTCACATAGATTCAGTAAAGATTTCTGCATCACGCTTCTCTGTCAAGCAGCTGTTCCCTCTGGCAACTGTTTCCTCTGGCAACTGTTTCCCTTTACACATTGTTGGCATAAGATGTGCACTGTGCTCCCGTGAAAGTGTGTCTTTGTCTAATGATGTCACTGCCTAAGTGGTGTTACCATTTGATTTCCTCTCCTCTGACTTTCATGTGGATCTTTGGTGAAATTGCTTCTCTTTTGGTGATCTTGGTGGCCTCTCCTGTCCTAAGCTTTGTCTCTTTCTCTCTTTTCTCTACTCGTCCACCCTTTTCCCTCCATGCTTCTCTGTTCATGGCACCCACCCTCTAGGAAGAAGAAGTGGAGAAGTTTAGGGTAAGTTTGGTAACCTTTTGCCCTCCCTGCACCACGGCCCTGTTTCCTGCCAGTTTGTGTGCTTCTCTTCTCAAACCTCGTTTCCATTAGCCACTTTGAGTTGAATCTTCCTACTAACACTGCCTGACTCTAACTGGAGGGCATTGAGAGAAACAAAGGTCACTTATGCTAACACTAAGTTACTCTGGACTTAGTTACAACTTGAAGCTACTACAGAGAATTATTTAACTGGTTATGAAATAGTCTATTTCTGATGTGTTAAGGAGACCATCAGAGAAAACTTGGCTATTTTTATATAATTATTCTTAATGTCTGCCACCAGGTTGGAGTATCCTTGAAATCAGAGGAAATGAGCCTGTTTACATTTTCCCAGGCAAAGTTACAAGAGTAACACATTGGCCAGTTAAAAATAAGTTAGGGGAGATTTTTATTGAGATTATTTTATTTTCGACGTTAAGTTTTGTGATTATTGCAGTGGAAACACTACCACTTTTGTTCACAGAGACCTCCAAAATCAACAAAATATGAAAGGTCCTTGTAATAGCTTTAACATGAAAACATTGCATCATAAAAGATACACAAGTGATCGGAAAATCTAAAAAACTAAAACTAAACATACAACAAATTATTATTGATGTTGGATTCCAGTCTGTCATTAGCAGATGTGACCTTTCTTGACATGTTTTTTACCTAACAATATGCATGCAGCTTCAGTTTCAGAATTTGACCTGTCTTTGAGGTTTTTTTCTGTCTTATCAAACCTCCAAACAGCCAGAGATTCTGGATATAAAGTCTTATTTTTATTTTATCATGCTTTACATTCTTGTGGTCAAATGGGACATCATTTTACATACAACATTTACTGGGACATTTAATGGGAAACACATGGATGCGCACTGCACTCACCAAAGAAACTTTTCTGGTAATTATGACTTCTGTATCACGTAATTATGACTTAGTTGTCTTGTAATTATGAGAAAAGCAGCTCAGAATTGTGAGATCTGTGTCTCGTAATTGAGAGGCTTTTCTTGTCATTATGAGATCTTTACCTCGGGAATATGAGGTGCTAAATTATAATTACAAGGTATGAAAGTAGTAATTAGATGAATGAAATGTTCATCTTATATATAGATAAATTGTATATATTCATAGTGATTGTACTATTCATTTTAGACACACCTCGTGGAAATGAAACAAATCTTTCTGCTGATTTGAACAAATGTAACCTCTCACTGAGTAACACTTGAGGCCACTGTTTTGTGTACTGTTTGACTGAGACCATGTGCAAGTACTACTACAACTACTACTGCTACTTCCAGCTTTGATTCAACCCACAAAAATGTAAACTATGACCGTGCTACACTAGTGGAACTCCCCCTTTCTCCTGCCCTGTTGTTTGACAACAGCCATCATTCCTCACTCCCCCCCCCCCCCCCCCCCCCCCCCCCCCCCCCCCCCGTCCTCCCGCTGCCTGGAATGTCTGGAATGTTTTGGAGTTTAAGAGAAATGCCTAAAGCTGCTCTCTGCATGTCCGAGTCCACATACCATACTCCTTGTAGTATTACCTGTACAATTACACTTAAATATAGGCTCATTTACACACTAAAGCAATATGTTAATAAGTCTTTCTTTATTCTTTCTATTTGTTTTTGTGCGTCTTTGTCTGCGCTCCTCTCTGTGTTTTTTTGTGCATGTTTCTGTGTGGCTGCCCATGTGTGCGATCAGGTCTTTAAGCCAGGGTAGTGCCAATGCGGCAGTGCTCGACGTCACCCAGACAGGCGGGCACAAGAAGCGAGTGCGACGCAGCTCCTTCCTGAACGCCAAAAAGCTTTACGAGGACGCCCAGATGGCCAGGAAGGTCAAACAGTACCTGTCCAACCTCAGCCTGGAGACGAACGAGGAGAGCCTGCAGACGCTCTCGCTGCAGTGCGAACCCTCCATCAGCACATGTGAGTGTGTGACACAAATACACAAATACAAGACACAAATTGTTACAAATCTAATAGAAATTGTGAATATAGTGTATAAGATAAAGCATTCTGCCTGCCATCTCCCAGCTATCCGTTCAATAATATATTTAGAATTAAATGTTGAGTCCTTGATTTTGTTTAAGTGCAATTTCTCTCGAGACAACCACATGTTCCCAGGATTTATAGCAGAGACAGACAGGGTGGGACCACTGGAGTAACAAGACACTCAGTCTTGCTTAAGGATCCATTGGCAGGGAATAAAAATGACTGAATCACTAGGCCAGTTTCCCATTGTTAATGCCAACACCACTTGCTGCTAATGCACTGATAGACAGAAAGACTGTGCAAGTGGTCAAAGATAGTCAGGCAATCTATCACCAGTTGTTTTCTTAAACTACACAGCATCACTGCCTCCTCATGAGTCCTTTTACATACACATCTCAGTTTAAAGACTAAAATCTAATTCTAACTTCAGCCTCTTTCTCACATGTGCTGCAACTTTGCACTTAGACATCTACACATTACCTGCAGTTTTTGTATATGAATGCAAAAGTCCAAATTAGTTGCACCGGATAGTAAATGTATTGAACCCTGCCAGCTCTCTAGTCCAAAGTCCAGGTGAGCCACATGTGCAGATGCAGAAGGTCATTGGAGAGCGCAAGTGGGCATGTTGTCCAAGATGCACAGTGTGGAGCTGCTTCATAATCTTTTCTGCCTGCATATCACTTTCCAGTCTTTCATTGATCATTTCATTTTTATATAGACCAGTGTTTCCCTAACTCTTTACATCACATACCACCTCAGAAAACATTGAGCTTTTACTGTTTTGCACGGTTTGGGTCCAGCAGGTGCTGTGGACCCTTCACTGTTGCTCCTGAAGTAGCCACTAGCACTTGTGCTCAGTTCACTTCATTTTCAACTTGGCTGCTGGAAGTATTCTCCTAATCTGCACTTCTCTTCATAATAGTTCCTGTTAAGAGGGATGATTGCAGTGTTTTTGGAGCATTCGATTTAACTCTGCATACTTGCCATCACAGTTTAGCTCGCAACTACTAGTAATCGTGGACAATGCATGTCCACACTACGTGCATCATGAGTGCACAGCAGGCTGATATTGACTTAAAACAAAAATACAGGAAAGACTAAACTTTATTTAAATAACATTTCAGTGATCTCATATTTTATGTATTTTAATTTTAAATGAATTGTAATATTATTATATGTTTTTGTTTTTGTTTTCTTTTTTTTTTAATTAGTATATTTCCGATATTCCTCCATGTACCACTAGAGGGAACTCAAGTACCACCAGTGGTACACGTACCACAGTTACAGAGTCTAGGATGTAGATTATTTTAATATCAGCCTACATCAGTCTTACTTTTTACCTCATGTTTTTATGTCTTTCATCATCATCTGTGATGTGAGGTGAGAGTGCTCCTTATAGTTCAGTTAAAATTCAGTTATAGTGCATCGTGGAATGCCTCTCCTGCCGGGCAGGCAGACTGGAATCACACTGCCCTCTGTTTCAATCATCCTTCTCCACTTCCATCATAGTCAATTTTGTGGTTTGTGGTTATTTTGAGACTCAGTTTGTATTTATATCAATGCAAACAGGCATCATTATGGACAAGTTCTCCTCCTGCAGGCTCTGCAGGTGCCACACCTCACCTAAACCATACAGAGTCTTTTCAACATATGAGAACATGTCTGACATGGACAAGCTCTTGTTGTGTGTGTGTGTGAAAGTGCAGTGTCCTGATTTGATTATCAGGACACAGTTCAGAGTTCATATGTGAAAATGACTGGTAATTTGGAAATTTGCTGACTCTCTCTCGCTCTGCATAGTGCCCAAGAACGCCGGTGGAAAGCGACCAGACACCTCCCCAGTCGTGTCCAGAGCTGCCAGCCAACAGAGGGGCCAGCTGGCCAAAGGAAACCAGGCCCTCCAGGTCCCCGCCGTGGCCCTTTACCCATCCCGAAAGAAAGTGCCAGTCAAGGATCTGCCACCGTTTGGTAAGACAAAGATCAGACTTCATGAATTTGGAATAATTAAATCTGTTCATTCAAATGTATACATCCAACCAGGACTTTTGTAACGCCGAAAAACATTCTTATATTTATCAGTTTTGTCTTATTTGAAAAGTTATATTTCAGAACAAGATCTAGGGTTATTTGTATTGCAAAATCTGTTCAAAATCTATTCAGTAAAGCACAATGAATGTGAGTATCATTTAAAATAATACACTTAAATTGATTGATCTTGCCTTTTAAGTTCTTCTTGTGGAATATGTCCAGCAACTGTGCAGTCCACTAACAGTTACTGCTGTACTTGTATTTTATTGTGAGGGACATGTCAGACCATTTATTAAAGCTAAAATTTCTGAATTAATAAGCCTCTGCTTGTCCTTCTTCTACACACCACCATTGCCTTGTTTTCTCTTCCTCATCTTGTTATTTGCAGACAATAGCAGAACCAGCCTTTCACAGTTTCTTTATGACAGTGCTGCCACCTACAGGCTGTCTGAAAACAAGCAAATACAAAAAAAAAAAAAAAATCCCAGACAATGCAGTTTAGCATCCCAGCAGCCTCGGGGAGAATGGCACTGCTCCTCATGCTAATTCTGCTCATCTTCTCGCAAATGTCCACAGGCACCAGTTCGCCTCAGTCTCTGAAGAAGATCCTGTCTCTGTCAGAGGAGGGGAATGAAAGGCACCGGGCAGCCAGAGGCAGCCAGACGAGACCACTAGAGTCCCAACGCCTCCTCCCAGCTCTCCTCCCCTCCCACCCTCCCCCCATGAGCTCACCAAGAGGGTAAGCCAATAATCCTCCCTCCCTCTCACACCATTCTCCAGGCTCCTTCCCCTCTGTATTTGTGTCACATATGCCACCTGGTGGCTACCAGCAGGCATTGCATTATATTTTAAATATGTTGTTGGATACTAGTATTCTTAATCCAAAATAAGACTCAGCTTGTTCTATTCCTACAAGACAGTTTTGTTAACTTTTAGGTTATATGTGTTTATATCTATAATGAAAGACAGTGGAATATCTTTCTTAGGAAATTGTGAATTCTTACTTTGGCAAGAACAACATGCGTATTTTTCAAATTCATTTTCCAAGCTTTGTGTCACAGAAAAGGCAATAATTTACCAGAATTTGAAGCCAAACCAAGGCCACCAAACTTTCGCCTTACTTCAGACCATACAGAGCTGTTGTTATTTATCCTGGGACATGTTTGCCTTGATCACAGAAATATGTTTTCTGTGATTCTGTTTTGTTTTTGTTTTTTTTTGTTTTTTTTAGCCACTACAGCACCCAGCACCACTTGTAGTTTGAGACTAATCTGTGTGTAGGATTTTGGCAACATCTTTGTTGCTTTAATACTTTTACCCTGCATTTCCAGAAACCACTGGTGTTTTTCTATATTTTTCATTGAAGTTTTTGGCTGACCCAGTGAGTTTTCATTTGTTCAGCTGTAGCAGTTTTCAATGATTATACTGAAACAACTTTTTCTATTTCAGGGGTTTACAAACTTATTACTCATCTACATATGATCTGCATAATGATTTTTATTCAAGGTCAGAGGTGCAGAATGATCTGCAGTAAAATAACTTTTTTTAAAACCTTTAAGCAACTTACATTCAACAAGCAATTAGTTAACATTACATGATGGGCATAACCGAACATGACCACGGTAGACGGGGCTCTGATAGTTAATCCATTTATTTCTGACTCAGATATATTCTTACTACCACATTTACATTACTTGTAGAAATCTTACTACTGTTTGCCTGCAGGAGAAAACAGAGCTGATAGCGAATTCTCAGGTGTAATATTAATGCATGAAAACGCAGCAGCAGCAACACGCTGCTCAGCAGTTAATGTTGCCATGACGACATTGTCAATGATACGACTATATGGTAGACCACATTAAAACCACTTTGATTCTGATGATCTCCAGCTACTGCTACACTAGCAGCCACACTGTATATTCAATGGCACTAACGATGTACTGATTAATAGAAAATATTCATAACATGAGGTATGGGCTGGGTCCAGACTGACTATGCCATCATTCTGGATGCCGACCGGATTTGAAAAATCCACGTCTGTGCGGTCCAAACACATTGTCGTTGCAAATACTAGAAATAATGCTAGAGAAGTTGAAGTAAAAACTTGTCGTGATGAGCTCATGGTAAAAACACAGAATACTGACCATAAAGTCATCATCTAAAAAGGAAAATACACAACGTATCATAAATTCAATAGCTAAAAAATAGACTTTAAAGACCTGCTGTTGAGAAGTCAAATCACCTAAACATTGAAATGCACAAAATACTATAATTAATTAATCTGATGGAAAAAGGTTAGTGTGGAAAGCATCTGAAGAAATTCTTCTGTATCTCTGCCTGTAAAAGCTGCTGGACTGAATGGTTTGACTGTCGACCACAGGACTCTGTTCTGAATACTTTTTGTAGATTTATAGAGACCTCTGTTGTCTTTTCAGTTCTGGAGCTGCTACTTAAATTAACTTGAACCCTCAAGGGTCCTGCGAGTCCACGTGTCTCCCCGTCAGCCTGAGCTTCATTATCATCACCTAGTAGTGGCTAATCCTGATCAGTCTGCACTTCTGTACTTCTGACTCATGTTTGCTCCACATCTTTTTAGTTAAAATGCTAAAATGTTCACTTTTTCATTGAACAGTCCTTTATTTCTGTAGACTTAAAAGTACAGACATGATTGAAGCAGTTACTGAGGTGATTTATGCTGTTAGTGGCTGGGAAATATGACCGCCAGGCTATTCAGCTCTATAGCTGAGCTGGCAAATGCCACAGTGACGGTCGAGTGTAACTATAAAATACATACTTACATGTGTCAGCACCAGTGATTTCTCTATACCTCCCCAAACTTTTGTTGTGTAATTCCCAGTCCCTTCACGCTTATTATCTAAACTTTTCCACACTCTTCAGCGCTCTGCTGAAACCCTGAATCTCGTAGTAAACTGCTGTTTCAGTAAGAATCTAATGCGCTCATCACTAAAGAACCGGTTTTCCTACTTGGAAGAGACACTACAATTATCCCTGCAGTCTGTGTGTGATGCCTTGTTTAAAAAGACGGACTGAGATAAGATATGTGAACTAGAGATGATTTATGATGGGAGTTTAAAAGAAGTTGACCCACCAGAAGTTATTTCTGTGTTCGGATCTTTATGTTTGAATGTGGCTGACATCCACTCAGCACATAGGGGGTCATGTTAGGGCTTTTATCGTCCTTTTCTTTTAAGGGACAATTTAAATTGAATCTTAATCCTACATGATAGACGTACTCGTGCTAAATTGAATATCTCTTACAGTTCCTTTTCTTTTCCTCACACCTCCAGGTTACAACAGGATGGGAGATGCCTACTCGGACTCTGGTCACAGTGAGATCTCCTCTCGCTCCAGCCTTGTCAGTAACTCCTCTTTCGACATGGCCCAGGAGGAGAGGAGACTCCGTCACTCTGGAGGAGTCGGGGATTCACACTTGGGGGGACCGCGGCTGGAGCGAAGAGCCACCACCGACCCTGACCAGTACAGTCTCGGGTAGGAACACTTTTTTTTAAATACATATTTTTAGGCAAAGGGGTTCAAGAGTGGGGGATGACATGCATCAAAGGGCTGCAGTCTGGAATGCAGTTAAAATTGCAGACAAAAAGATTGTCTTTTGACTGGCAGAAAAGAACCATCATTTGTTTCTGTACAGAAATCCAAGTCCCAAATATTTATAACATTCAGCAGTTTCCATTCCAGAATCCTGAAGGGTTTGGATATGGGAAGTAAGCTGGATACTGTTAGACCTAGAGGAGCAAGTGGCATATACAAAAGTATCATCTTCATAAAAATGTAGTGAATGAAAAAGAACCTAGAATGGGCCCTTGTGGTACACCCTTATTGACTAATATACTTTATTTTGTGGTGAAGATGATTTCTTGATATTTGTTTTATTTATCTGACCTTCAAACTTTATTTTTATTACATCACAGGTCATATTCCTCGATGCAGGACTGTCGGGGCATCTACCCTACAGTTCTGTCCTCGCCCAGTTCTGAGGAGCTGACTCAGGATCAGGGCGATCGCGTTTCCCTCGATGCTGCAGACAGTGGCCGCGGCTCCTGGACTTCCTGCTCGTCTGGTTCCCACGACAACATCCAGACCATGCAGCAGGGGCGCAGCTGGGAGACTCTGGCCTTTGGCGGAGGTGGTGGCGGAGGCGGCATCGGAGGGCTTCCTCCTGGCGGACCAGAGGCCTTATTAGGGGGGCCTGCTGCACTGTGGGCCGCCCAGGCCAGGGGGAGCTGGGCATCCGCCAGCTCCTCCTCATCCTCAGCTGCGTACTGGGGAGAGGACTCTGAGGGAGATACTGGAACCATTAAGAGGAGAGGAGGGAAGGACGTCAACGCCGACCCAGAAACAAGTAGCATCACATCCACTGGGTCAGAGGAGGCCAAGCAGCTCAGCCGGCCCTCCCCGTCACCCATCACTGCTGGGGGTAAAGGCCTCATTTGTGAGTCACTTCACATCCCGGTCCTTTTGATTTAATGCTGATTGGTCAGGTTGTTATAGGAAACTTATTTAGTTATACTTGTATAGGCAGAACATTTTTACCACAAGAGGAAGGCTGAGGAGCAAAAAGTAAAACCTAGTCTAAAACAGAATCTCCCACTAAGTCACAAGTTGTCATTTTTACACTTCAGTTTTTGTACAGATTAAACAAGTGAGATGTAACGTGTTAAATCGTGAGCTTGAGAGGTGCAGATAGGTGGAAATTGTTACTTTCTGAGAGAGCCTGGCAAGGTGTTTTCCCCTGTTTCCAGTCTTTATGGTAAGCTAAGCTTCATGTTGAATGTACATGAGTATGAGACAAAGTATTCACCAAATGTAAGAGCAGTAAAAATTGTACCTCAGGTGCATTCTGGTGGCTTAAAATGCTGACCATGTAATCGCAGCATTTCTGCTTTTCTGGAGACCTCTTTTGCATTTTTATACTCTCTTTTTTGGGTTATATCAAGATCCATACAAACAATGTAAATATTCCCATAGGACTTACAATAAAAGCTACTGTACATCTCTCTGAGCCTTATGTGAGAAACAGAATGCAGTAATACTGAATTAAATTAAATGATATGAAGGAAGCAAGGACCAACAAAGTAAATAAAAAATAGAGATATAGAAATAGAAAAAAGGTGGTACAGGTGTAATGTAGACAATCCAACTTTTCCATCTTCTCAAAAACTTGTCCTGTTGCAGTCTGATAGAAAAAGCAATTCTTTCTATCCTATATTTGTCATGAATAATTTAAATCTAATTGGTTTCAGACACCTTCTAGTAATGACTTTCCTGAACTTGGAATCCGAACCAGATGTCCAACATGAGAGGTTCCTTTTTCTGATGGCAGGATGTGCAAATACAGGGTCTGTAGTATAAAATGGAATATCCACTTGGAGTACTTTTTTGCAAAACTTTATGAACCTCCTGCAAGAAAGGTATTAATAATGGGCAAGACCAGAATATATGATAATGATTTGCTTCGGAGAACCCAGAGGATTGGGAATAATGACTCTTTTGAACTGGAGTAATGAAAAACCTCTGTTGCATTTCAGAATCAGAAAAGTCTATTGTCATTGTAGTCAGGTAGAATGAAATTATGAATGACTTTTCTTCATGCATTTAATTGTCGTTTCTCTACCATTACTATCAAGAAGGGGAAAAAATACTTAAAAAGTGCCTTCATCATTTTCATCTGCGTCTGTATTTCAGCACGGAAAGAAAGCCGTTACCGTGAGCCTCCCCCGACTCCCCCCGGCTACACTGCCCTGACCATCTCCGACCTCGCCGAAGGGCAGCACCCGGCCCGTCTGTCCCCACGTCCACGGTGACCCACACGGGCCGCCGACCGCCGGACTACACCACAGCCCTGCAGCGCTCGCGCATGGTCACCCAGTCGCCTGACTCCCACCAGGCCCACCAGGGGGCCAAACAGCGGGCGGGCGGCCTCCAGCGCACACGCTCGCCGGCCGAGGAGCAAGAGGCTGAGGAGGAAGAGGAGGGTGAGTCCTTGTCTCCCAAACTAATCGCTCTGAGGAAGCCAAAGCCAGTGGCACAGCATACACCCGAGACTCCCAGACCATGAGAGTGTGTGTACGGGGGTTAACAGGCAGGGCCCCTCTCCCCAAGGCAGGTAAAAACTAATTTATCAGGTTGCCCCCCTCCACTCCAATGAACCTGCATGTGAACAGGAACACACACTTGGACTGAGACCATTCCTTCACACACAGCACCAGTAGGATCGGTCCCACTGCAAATCACAATTCTCTCCCAATGTTTGTAAAATTCACTCATTTAGTATTTATGACGTGAGAATTGTTCATTTGGAGTGGGACGCTCACCTTTAACCCACAGTGTATCATCATGCATGAGTCATACTGGTCGGATCAGACGCTCACCACCACACATTCTGCTCTTCTCTCTCTCTCTCACCGTCTCACACACTGTGCCGAACAGCATCCATCAGCCGGCACAGTGCCGTCAGGATCCTCTCACCCATGCAATCAAACTCAGTGCCTGAAAACATGCACCTCCATCCTCCTGCACCAGCACGCACCGACTCACCTACACTCACTCTGGATGAATCGATGTAATGAAATGAATGTAGCAGTATTTTTGACACAGTGTTTTTCATATTCAGATTAAAGACTGATAGTCTGAAAATTAGTTGTTAAAACAGCCATTGGTTTCCACAGTAATAAACTGTCAGACAAAACAGTTTTTTTTATTTCATATGTTGTCCTGCTTATAGAATGTTTTTATCTGCCATTTTCTGTTCATTTCAGTAAAAGAAGAAAATCAAATCAAGGCAGACTTGAAATTTGCTTGAGAGGGAAAACCACAGGGAGCAAACAGAATGAAAAAAGAATCTGCTCGCTGAAATCTGTGCAAAAATCTTTTCAGTTACCAAGTTTTTGGTCAGAACTCCTTTTAAGGTGTGAACAGGTATCCCTGGTTTTAAAAATGTTTAAAACGTTTTAAAAAATGTGCAAGACAAATACAGATTGGACAAAAATAGAGTAGGAAGGATGGAAGATGACAGACAGGGACTGAAAGTTGCTGTTAGTCTGTTTGCCTACTGCTGATAGTCAAGAAAAAGAGCTGCAGGCTGAGTTTGGTCAGATTGCTGTGAATAGTATTCAGGTACTGAATACAAATAATAATGTAATTTTAAATATAATACATTGGATTACAAAAAAAATGTCTTAGAAGAAAAAATCTTCAAACTATTGCACTTTATACTAAAAAATGCATTACATAATCACAAAAATTTGAGTTTAAACATTTTTAGTGCAAATAAAATGTATTTTTGCAGTTCTCACAGAAACTCTGTATTGGTTATAACGAAAAGAGTTTCATATTTTAAAGATGTAATCAAAAATGTATCAATTAATCCTTGGCAGTGTAGAGTTACATGTCATTATCTAATCTAGTTATACATTTTTTCCAAATGTAATCTGGGTATAGGTAATTATTTGCTGTAATCTGATTATGTAACCCCGATTACATGTAATCCACACTCTGGCTACAGGACAACATGGTGTTGTACAGTAATTAAACTGGGTGAAGTACAGCCACAGAACAGTGTCACCCAATGTAAATCATCTGTAAACATTAATTCAATATGTGAAAAATGTCAGAAAAACTGTATTTCAAATTTGGCTGCTAAAAAAAAGCTGCTCCAGTAAACTTCAGATGGACACCGAAAACAGCAATGGAGTATCCACATCAGTGAACATCCAGGCTAGTATATTTGATGATGGGGTCCTTTGTCACAATGAAGTTTCAAGTTGCTGCACATTGATTTTCGTATCATACTGACATGAATGGAAGGCAGGAAATCAATTAGAAAAAACATGGCATGCTCTGGGATCATGTTTGGTGTTAGTAAAGTATATGTGATTCGTGGTTTGTGACCTATAAGAAGGGAAGTTTTTATTCTAAACACTGCTGCAGCTGCTCTTTTTAGATTTTACCTTTACTGATGTAAACACATTTCATTGTTAAAGGTCCAGTGTGTGAGATTTAGGAGGATCTATTGGCAGAATGTGGCAGAAATGAAATATGATATTTATAAGTCTGTTTTCATTAGTGTATAATCAACCGAAAATCTTTGTGTTTTTATTATCTTAGAACGAGTCCCTTA
Organism: Lutjanus argentimaculatus; assembly: GCA_034769285.1. Lineage (NCBI taxonomy): Eukaryota > Metazoa > Chordata > Actinopteri > Lutjaniformes > Lutjanidae > Lutjanus > Lutjanus argentimaculatus. Next base: position 180,846 of record JAWZSL010000121.1, read on the forward strand.
TAGTGACAGAGGGTGCAGGTCCATTTCCACAGTAGCCCAGAATGGACAAACCAAACACTGACTCTTAAGAAGGGCTTGAGAGTTTTGTGGCTACCTTAGGTTCTCCTACCCCAGGGATACTCAACTTGTGGCCTGTGGGCAATTGAAATGAAATAAAATGAAATGAAAATAAATTTATTCACACTGTTTTTCCCAGGAGGGGGGTCTGGCCCCCATTCCCCAGTAAATTGCACCTATGGTGATCTCTGTGTACCGCTGACCTGCACAGAGCTCCTGTGCAGATCTGCAGCTTTGCTAAGATGAGTGAAGACAACAAATGTGGAGAAGGTGAAAATGAAAGCAGGCAATTCAATGAAAATGGACAAAAAATTGGTCTTTGTTTTGCCACCTAATACCAGTCTTAAACCACCATGTTTAATTTCTAATTAACAGTTCCTGTCTGCTGTTGCTAATATCAGCTATCACAAGTAAAAATATACTAGCTTGAGTGTAAGGCTGCAACTAAGGATTATTTTCTTAGCCGATTGATCGGTTGAGTATTATCTTGATTAAATGATTAATAGTTGTTTCTTTTAAAATGTCAGAAAACTGTGAAAAATGTCAATCATTGTTTTCCAAAGCCTAAGATGACGTCCTCAAATGTCTTGTTTTTTCGCAACTCAAACATATTCACATTTAAAAAGATAAAAACAGAGAATTTTTGACTTTTTTTTTCTGAAAACTGATTAATCGACCATCAAAATAGTTACAATTAATTTTGATTAATAATCGATCGCTTTACTTTAGTGTAGTGTTCCCACCTGGTGGCAACCCAAGAAAATTTTGTTAATAATTTAAGATGATCATGATTATATTATTATTATTAATGTTTGTTTATTAACTGGCCCCTTTACCAGGCAGAGCAAAATGAGTGTCCCTGTCCTTCATGCTTGAAAGGGAAGGGTGAGGCAAGTTGGTTGCAATCTGCAAGTTCACCACTAGATGCCACTAAATCCTACACACTGGTCCTTTAAAAATGAGTTCATACGTATCATGTCCACATTCATTGTAACGTTTCGCTGTCTTGTCTTTTCACAGAGGATGAACAGGTGTCAGCGGTCTGAGGGACGACAGTGGACGTCCTTTTGCAGTAACTTGAAGTCCCCCTGGTTTGGGGTGGGCAGGATTAAAGAGACTGACAGACAGACAGACCAATGGACTCATCATCAGTTACGTACGTGCCTGCCTCCTCCACTCGGCTCTCCCTCCTGATCGGTGGATTCCTCTGCTCGTCTCCCTCCTCCCCTGCCTTAAAGCATCATAGGGGGTTGAATGACCCTGCATGCAAAAAAATACTGTGAAGAAGATGGAGAGAAGGTCAAAGACGATGACTAAATGCCTGGCACTTTGGAAAAAAAGACTACAGAAACCTAACTGGTGCCGGGAGGGTCAACCTGGCCACATAACACACAAAACCACATAGATGTTGCTGTTAAAACGGGAGCGTTCCTTAAGACCGGCCCCCACCCAGTGAAAACAACCCCAAACCCACCTGTTAACACAACAGCATCATGACGTGTTGAGCTTCATCTGCACTTTCTCATTTTCTACTTTATAAAAAAAAAACAGAACAAATAAAAACAAGACTATCGTTTGAAGACAGAGAGAAACAACGGTTGACTTGACTCTTGATTTTCTTCCCACTAGATTTCTTTTTTTGTTTTTTGTTATTTTCTTTGACTGATTGCACTCTGGGGGCCGAGAAGAGAAACCAAGTCAGCCCATTTCTCTGTCTGGACTGAACAACCCATCTGTTGTCGAGTGTTTTGAACTCTAAATCCAGTATTATCTCATGTTTCACATGTGGAAGCTTATCAAGTGTTGGTTCAAATCAAAGCTAGGAGGAGAGAGCCCAGGAGGGAGAACCGACATGCACAGTGTACTGACATAACTACACACACACACACACACACACACACACAGTACATTTTATGTACCAGTACATACACAAAAACTCATTTCTAAAAAAAAAAAAAAAATAGCACTTTCAGCACAATCCCAGATGTTACCAGACGTTTGGCCTGGATAGCAGGGTATGAGTGAACCATATCTGACTGTCATCCCTCCTCGGAGCTCGTCTGGTTTTATCAAAGTCTCTTCATCATCCTGTTGCTTGCTGTTACATAGAGAGTATAATGTTTTGTAACTGGCCTGTAGGTGATATCAAAAAGCACAGATCTGACTGAGCGAGCATGTCGGACTCCGTCATGTTGGTCTCTACAGTGCATCAGAGGTACACAAGGTAACTAAATCACAAAGTGCAGCTGCAGAAGAGAAGATTTACAGTGATGGATTTGATTATTTGAAGTGGGGCTGTATGAGGTACTTACAGTCAGCAGCAAAATGTATTTTAGCCACTTAAAATATCAGTTTGTGGACACTGTATTTAGAATATTTTCATCACTGTCAAACAGCCGTTTCCAATGGAAGCCACTGTTATATAAGCCAAATATCACTTTCTCTTACTCAACCAGACTCCACTGGCAAAATCAGTCATTTTACCTTGCAGAACATGGGCGTTGCTGATCTACCACAGCCTGAGTTGGTTTTCATGTTTGTGTTATTGCGCGATTTTAGTGTTTTAAATAGTAGTATAGTAGTTAAACTTGGATTCACCAAAGTCACACAATAACACGAAGAAACACGAAGGCAAACCAGAAATTCCTGTGTTCTGCGATGTAAAATGACATATTTCATTCATGGAGTTTGGTAGGTTTTTGAGAGACTTATATTTGGGTTATTTAAAGGCTGTTTCCTGTAGGAAAAGGCTGTCTGACCAAGGTAAAGCAGTGAAAACATTCTAAATATAGCGTACACTCAGACTGCTGTTTGGGAGGCCAAATATTGTTCTCTCAAAATCAACCAAAATCCATAGGAAAATCCTGTAATTTGATCTCAGAACTTAAGAGTTGCTGGTCTACCGCTGCCTTGATTGGTTAGTTTGTTTGACTTTGGTGTTTTACAAGATTAGTTTGACTTCACTGAAGTCCCACAATAACACAAACCAACAAGCAGGTACAAAGAGAGCGATATTTGGCTCATGTGACAGCTGTTTCCTATCAGAAAAGGCCGTCTGATGGCAAGTTAAAGCAGTGAAAATATTCTAAATATCGCTTATATTTAAACTGATTGATTATTTTCTTAAGGTGAACTCCACAGGCAAATTGAGACACTTTACCTCACGCTGACCTGCTCCATGTTCTGTAGGTACCTCATAAAACCCCGCATTAAATAATCCAAATGACCCTTGTAATTCTTGAGGTTCATCTTTTTTGCCCAAAATCAAAGCTAATGTCAGGTATGGACACCGGTGGGAAAATGTCAGAATCAGATGGGAAATGTATGAATCAAAGTACAAACTGTGAGCAGTGAGCCACAAACATCAGCATATTTCAGAAGCTGCCAATGTGTAAATTTTGAGTGAGTGTACCCCTAACTGTCTACCTAAACAAATAATCTTGTACAGAGTCTTATAATACCCATATCGCCCTTCAAAATAAAAGTATCCTCAAATTTAGATTTGGCTTTTTTCCAACCTGAACATACGCCACATTTTGTGAATGTCCAAAGCGCCTTACGATGCCATGATTGCATACATTTCTTTGCGTGGTTGTTCCCATCACCAATCACCTTGCTTCAAGAGCAGTCTTGAATCAAGCAATAGTGGAGTGAAATGCCTTATTCAAGAAACTTCCCCAGACTTTTTTTTTTTTTTTAATCAAACTATATTAAGACTCAGTACAAGATGAAGCCAAGCATTTTCTTTCTGTTTTGTTCTTGGCTTTAGATGGGGCCATCAGACTCGTGGCCATCACACGTTACGGCGTCGTAGATGTTTTTGTCTACGTGCGGAGCGACCCTGCACCTCTCCCCTCTGCTGTTGTGCTAATAGATTCATCCTCAGAAACTCTTCTCACCTGTTACAGACATCAGCTCGCTGGATGCTGTATGTATATCGCTATAAACACCTGCATCCAGCTTTCCACCACCATATCTCGCCATTGATGGAAGTGACTGAAGATTTTGATTGGTTTTTTTTTTGTTTGTTTTGTTTTTCTTGGACTCCGGTGGGGAAGTTGACATATGAAGAAATTTTTTTCAAGGCTGCCAATCAGAACGATTAGAACTCCAATTGTGAAAAGTAACTTTTTTTCTGTTTAGTTTTCTTCTATCACTGAGTCGCACTGATCACATTGATCAGTCTTGGAAACTACAGACTGAGAAAAAGATGAATGAGTGCAGTGTTTTCCACTGTGTTCTGTGACTACACGCTAATAATTTCCCGGGTTTCTTTTGTTATTGTACTTTTTTGTAATGGCTGCAGATAGATTGTTAATAATTTGTTTGTAATACAGTGGTGAGACATGCATCATTCACTTTTCATTCAACTCTGAAGATAATGTGCATATTAGCGGGCCGAGTTCTATTTCGAAAAACAAAAAGTTGCACAAAAATGTACAAGCGTAAAGATAAGTGTAGTAGGTAGAACTGCTACTCCGTTTGATGTGTGATGTCAGTGAGAAATGTACATTTAGCTGGTGATGACCTTCTTTTCTTCATTCTTTCTTGTACTACTTTGACCTGTATGTCTTTTAAAAAGACAATTGGTGGAGTATGTATCAGTTGTTTTTGTATTTTTAATACAATAATTGTAAATATTGGTTATATTTTTGTTCAAATGTACTATGTTTATGCCTCAACATCCAGTTTATATGAAGCTGGGAATCAATAAATACTGCATAAAGAATCAACACCTAGATTTAAATGCACTTATTCATTTCTTCTGCATTTTGATGTCTTTCTTTTCTCCGATTTGTTTTTTTCCTTCAGAGGATTTTTTTTCCCCGGATACCGTCTAGTGTTTGCACAAGTCATGGAAGCAACTTGAAAAGTGTAACTCTCATACTTTTCTATCTGACCGCGGTGTGTCAGAATTAATAAAAAAGAGTTATTGAAGTCTGCCCTTGCTTTTATTTACTTGCTTTGTATTGTCTTGTTATCCAGAGCTGTGAGAATAGCGCAAGTCCCAACTCTCATTTTTGTACTTTTTTAATTTATTTCATTTCTCATTTGTTTCTTACATTAGCTCTTTCATTTTATAATAAAATTCTACATCTACAACTCACTGCGCACCACAGAGCCATAATAAGAAAAATGATTACCTTCGGCTGGTGTTTTGGGGATACATGCTGTTGTAGTCATTGCTCCCGCAAGTAAAACATTTAATTTGTGCCTCATTTTTCTCCGTAATTGCTGGGATGTACTTATATTTTACATAACTTGAAGGAAGATTAATATACCATGAATAAAACATAAGAGAAACATTTGCATTTAGGCCATTAGATTAGAAAATCAAATTGAAAATGATGAGAGTCACCCCTGGCAACAAAACAGGCAGACTGAAATAATGGAATGATTAAGTAGCTTCATGTTTTTATTAGAAAATTAGATCTTAAGTCTCTGTAGTACACAGAGAGTGGGTAGTTTTTCAAAAAGGACCTGCAGCAATCTTGAAAAGTCTACCACAAGAGTGCGCTATTTTTCTACTAATAAGAATCAACATCTGAACTACTAACTGGTGTTAAACATACTCAGAATCATCGCTACTAGTGTTCTTTTATTTTATTTTATTAAATAAGAATTTTATTAGTGGAAAAAAAAAAAAACACAATTGCAGTGCCAAGAACATGGTCATTACAATCAAGTGAACCCTTTATGATCCCTGACCATCCTTCTTTGTGTAATAGTACATAAAATAAATATAATAAAATAAGACATAACAGGGTACCTCAAGGGCTCTTCAAATTGAATTTTAGCCTTTTTAAAATACCACTTGGAATATACTTTAATGCCAATTTCACGGCCATACTGGCAAAAGTATTAAAGTTATAATAAATTAGTTAGTCAAATCATGGATTTAACTATTTCCAGTATTTAGCGAGTACTTGAAGTTAGTAAAACATTTTATTTTAATAATGACGTTCATATTGCCTGGAGTAAACTTAACCTGCTTGTACTTTGGATTCTGCTGCCACTTCAACAACAGCGCTCATCGGTTCTTTATCATAACTAAATAATTGCTTTTCAAAAAATAAAGTATTTGAAAAAAAAATAAATTCAGATCAGGATTAGAATTGAATATTTTAAATGTAACTAAATGTTCTTTCTAACCAGCAACAGTAATGTTTACAACAGCAAAGTGACAGTATAAACTCAATAATATTTCACTGGAGATAAATCTGTATTTTATATATAAGCCATGAAAGGACAAGAAAAAAATCAACCTTTGTCCTTTGATAATGAAATTCAAAACTTTTAAGGCTTTATTTTGAAATGTTTAAATTCATAACTCTTTAATACTTTCAGATGCTGCAGGTATCCCGTATAAAAGCAAAAGGTGTAAAATGCTACTAAAATAGGGTTAGGTTAAATAAATACTGATAATAATAAAAACAAATAGATCACACAAGAAATCACAGTTTCTATTAAAAATGTCTAAAATGTCTAAAAATCTAAAACTAACACTTCCTGATAATATAGGTGTAAAAAATGTGTGTAATCATCTTTGTCTTTGTTTTAAACTAAATTATTTATGAAAAAGTTGGGGCTTTAAAGTTGTGTCCCAGATTTCACCTTTTTACAAAAACATGATTTCATCGGGCATAAAACAGGTTAGCTATACCTTAAGGGCCCCTTTCTCACTTCCTGGTTTCAAAAAGGTGAGAATACTGCTCAGGCACTGGTAAGGTTTCTATTTTTCAACAGATTTATTACAAAATATTCCTCAGATGTGTGTGAACCATAACATGTCAACTCTGTAGTCCTTTTAAATCAAAGTTAAATAAGAATCAGGGTTTAAAAATGTTTATTTTGTTCAGTATTAAGAGAACTCTTTAAAGTAAAATGGCAGTTTTGTCAACTCTGTAAAGACAAAGGTGACGTAACTCTCAGTTCTCTTTGATAAATGAATAATGTGTTTGAAATGAGTTGCTTTTTGTTTTGTTTTTTCTGTTTAATTAAATTGGCTGGACTGGCTGACTTTATGCCATCAAAAAATTGATGTTACACCTCGTCTGTGTTCTTTGTGCTATAAATGATTTTGTGTCTGATTGAGTTGACAAGTCCCCAGCCACAAAAAATGCTATTTAATTTAAAAAAGTGAATCAGTTGGAGGTTGTCCCAGAACAAATTTTACTAGCCAAGAGTTTGACCTTTTAAAATCTACACTGCCTGGCCAAAAAAAAAAAGCCACCACCTGAATTTAAGTAAGCAAACAGGTAAGAGCTTTCCACTGGATAATTACTGCAGTGATTCATATGTTTCAGCTGACAACAAGTTATTTAACCTTAACTGATGCAGTGAGGAGCTTCTCATTTCTTAAACAACCATGTCAGAAGACATATCCTGTGGTCATGGAAAAGATGTTACTCTGTTTCAGAAGGTCAAATTATTGGCCTGCATCAAGCAAAGAAAACAACTAAGGAGACTGATGAAACTACTAAAACTGGGTTAAAACTGTCCAACACATTATTAAAACCTGGAAAGATAGTGATGAACCATCATCTTCAAGGAAGAAATGTAGTTGATAAAAAATCTTGAATGATCATGATCAGAGATCACTTAAATGTTTGGTGAAATCAAATCGCAAAAAATCAATTATAGAGCTCACAGTTATGTTTAATAAAAAAGAAAGTAAGAGCATTTGTACACGCACAATGCAAAAAGAATTGAAGAGATTGGGACTAAACAGCTGTGTAGCCTTGAGAAAAACCACTTACCAGTGAGGCTAATCAGAAAAAAAGGCTTTTAGTTTGCCAGGAGCATAAAGATTGGACTCTGAATCAATGGAAAAAGGTCATGTGGTCTGATGAGTCCAGATTTACCCTGTTTCAGAGTGATGGGAGGCATCAGGGTAAGAAGAGAGGTGGATGAAGTGATGCACCCATCATGCCTAGTGCCTACTGTACAAGCCTGTGGGGGCAGTGTTATGATCTGGGGTTGCTTCAGTTGCTCAGGTTGAGGTTCAGCATCATTGTGTGGCCAAAAAATGAGGTCAGCTCACTACCTGAATGTACTGAATAAGGCAGGTTTTTACATCAATGGAATTTTTCTTCCCTGATGACACAGGACTATTTCAAGATGACAATGTCAGGATTCATGGGGCTCAAATAGTGAAAGAGTGGATCAGGGACGTTCATGGTCAGCAATTGTGGGAAGAATAACAGGAGTAATTGGTTAAAAAAATGATGTTAACAGCCTGAAAAATTGTGATAACAGGAGTACATAGGTGTCAAAAGTTAAAATACTGCTAAGGTGCTGATGCTGTACAGTAATATACACATGGTAAGACAGATGATATTCCATTTTTAAAAAAGAATTTGAAAAAGTCAATGGAAAAATGACATGCTTTTGTGTTCTTTTCATTAAAAAAGTGAGTTGTAAACCAACTCTGTCCACAAGAAAAATCAATTTCTTATTTAAAATTGTCAATATTCTCATTAGTGGCTGTCACACTGCCTCACTGTCCTGTTTATTATCAGGTTATGGGTTCAGATGGTTAAATGTATGAGCTCGTAGTGTTTTGACATTCTGACTGTAGTTTTGTTGTGGTGGCAGACACCATATCACAGCTCGACATTCCCACTCCTCATGAATAATGCAGGCTGGATGGTCCTGGCTCCCTCTATCGCAGAGCCGAGGGCCCCAATTTGTCACACTCACCAAAAAAAACGATGCACGCTCCTACCATGAGAGATGAGCGGCTGCCCTCACAAACACACACACACACACACGCACTCATACACAAACTTTCAGCCCAATAAATAAAAGGTATTTCAGGTGTCTCACTGTCTCTTACTCCATTTCTTTTCAATTCAGTGTCTCTCACACCCGCAGAGAGAGAAACGCGGGAGGATTTGGGAGATAAGAGCAGTTTTGGATTGAAGATGCAGAAAATTTGTGGCAATATTCAGCATTTTTTGTAAGTTTGCCAAAACAGCCACAGGGTTGTTGATGTTGCCCCCAGCAATACATGTATTTCATTAGTTTGTATTTTTAAAAGGGAAGAGGGAAACCCCCTGGAGCAATATTTGGCTCATGGGACTGTGTAAAATTAGTTTGGTTACACATTTTACCAAACAGTTTAAGAATAGCTTAAAGGGACAGATCGCCCCAGAGTCAAAATACACATTTCCCTCTTTCCTGTAGCGCTTTTTTATCCATCTAGGGTGTTTTGGTGTGAGCTGCAGAGTTTGGGAGATATCAGCTGTGGAGATGTCTGCCTTCTCTTGAATATAATAAAACTAGATGTCACTCCGCTTGTGGTGCTCAAAGCGGAAAAAAATACATTTAAAAAAACTCAACAGCAACGTCTCTGCCCAGAAATCATCACAATCCACAAACCTTGTTGAGAGCAGTTTCAAGTAGGAACTATTTTCTTTCTACTGAACCACACTCTATTGAAGTAGACAACGGAGGTTGTGGTAAGTTAAAGACTTTTTACAAGTAGCCAACTACTTATTGCTACATTTGCCATTTAAACTGTCATTTCAACTAGTCTGCTCTAAATGTCGGGCCCTGAATATATCGTGGAATTGAGATTGAAATCAATCAACACCCCTACAAGTTGTACCACCTGTCTTCTGACTATGATGCAATGATTTTGGACCAACACCCAGAACAAGGGACAGCTTCCAAAGACAATTCCGGCCACATCTGACCACACTGTTGTTGTTTTTTTGTTTTTTTTTAACCAGAATCTAAAAAAAACAACATTATCTGATAATTTCTTGCTCTGCCTCTCAATAACACTGAGATCTCTGTACTTAAAAACTCCTCCTCTGGCATGTTGATTTTTCATCTGTAACAGGGGTCTTCAACTTCTTCAGGCCAGGGACTCTTTAGTTGATAGAGAGTCAGCAGGAACTCTCTGCTGTAGCTTATATGCTTCTCTTTTTACGCTCACCTGTAGCGGCTAAGTTAGCAGCAGTTGGCTCATGGCTAATGTTAGCTGCATTAACCTCACTCTCTGCACATTTACAAATGGATTCTGAGATGGAGGGTGAGTCAAGAGTCTCTTGCTCATGAAGTTACAAAACGATCCATTGTGGCTCACAAGTGTTGGGATACAAAAACAGCTAATTGGCATATATGTTTCAATAATATGTAGTTAACTAGTTCACCATTATAGATACATGCTGCACAGTGATTTAGTACGTTAGCTCACATGGTTGCATGAGGATTGATGCGTAGCCCTTTGTCAGTGTTCTGTAATTTAAATTTTTGTTTAACGAATAGGCTCATTTATCCTTGCAAACAATTTGTTTGATCCATGTATGTGCAGACAAATTTTCTTTTATTTAAAAGATGTAGAGATATATTTTTAAAAAATGATCAAACACTAATTTAGAGGCCCCATTGCAGTAACTCTGAGGACCCCCTAGGGGTCATGGACCTTCTGTTGAAGACCACAGATCTGTAACATTAATCTTTGATTTACTGACATTAACTCATCTTGTAGTAAAGTCATCTGTTGGCCTTTTAGACTGGCGAGGTTTAGAAAGCAGTTAACCTAACAGAATGCTAACTTCAATGTAATGAAAATAACTTGTACTATTTAAATAATTTATTAATAACGAGGCCTGCAGATTAACTTGAATAACTGGGTCATGATTTCTGGACAGAGACGTTGCTGTTGAGTTTTACAAAAGTATTTTTTGGCATCACAGACATAAAACTGGTAAATTGATCAGTAAGCACCGGAGCACAAAGACTGAGGCGACAAAACTTTTTGTTATTAAGACATTTTGACACACTCTGCGTCTTCATCAGAGTCAAACTTTTTGAACTAGTCCATTTTATATTTCTCTACAGGTTGCTCGCTTCATGTTTTGTGATACGAGTGGGTTTGATGTGAGTGATTTATTGTAAGTTGTTCTGTGTTGTGTAGTTGTTTTCTGATGAGATCGGTCTTGATGTTTGGCTCCTCCCTATAGTTCCAGCCTGTGTTCCAGCTAGTGCCTGATTACAGGAGGTGATTTAAGAGGATGTGAGTCTCCAGTTTGTTTGACTCTGATGGAGACGCTTTGTGCGTCGAAACGTCAGACTCTTAATTATAAAAGTTTTGTCACCTCAGTCTGTGAGCTCCGGTGCTCTTGGATCAATCTTACAATTGTTTCCTGTGACAAGAGTATCTCACTCTTGAGAGCACCAGACAGGCCTGTAGTCCTTGTGAATGGACTGAAGCACATCTAACATCCTTCTTCATATCGCTTTGCCACTTTGATCACCACAAACCAAGTACCATTTAGTTAGTTAGTTCCAGGCAGACGCCTCTACAGCCAATATTTCCAAAACTCAAAAAAATGGATAAAAAGCTTTACAGCAGGTAAGAGGAAATAATTGTGTCCACAACCGGACACCTTTTTGCTAACATTCTATTAAAATTTCCCTTTGACTATGAATATAAATGATCATATAATCTTTTCAGCCAATATAATGCTGTTGAAGTAAAGTCTGACTTCTTACCTTCTAGCAGTATGACGTTTTAATAATTTACCTTAGCCTTGTTTTTACCAGAGTCTGTAAAAGGGCGCTATTGCAGGTGTTTTAGCTGTGTGTCCCCATTCGGACACCCGTGTTTCCTCACTGTAAACAAGCAGTAACTGGTTTTGAGGTGGAAGTGTCCGACTATGGGCGATAGTAGCAAACAGCATCCGGATGAGGATATAATTCTGGTATTTTAGATTTGAACTGTCCCTTAAACATTACTTTCATAACTGCACTAAGTCAAACCCTAAAAAAAAATGTGAAGAAGGAAAAGTAACTTTGAGAAATTATTGAGAATTAATTAGGTCTGTGAATTTCTGGAAAGAGGTATTTCTGTTGAGTTTTTCAAATGTTTTTTTCTTTTCTCTTTTTTTTTTTTAACAGTTTGAGCACCACAAGCTGACTGCCATCTTCTATCGTTCTGGAAAGAGGGCAAACATCTCTACCTGCTGATATCTCCAAAACTCGCCAACTCCGTATGTATTTTATATTTTGTGGTGAACTGTCCCTTTAAGTGTTGAACTCAGTATTACTGCAGTTTTTGTTTCCATCCAGCAGAAATCCACTCAGTTATTTTAAGCTCCTTCCATTCAGTCAGAAACTTGTGACTTAATTATACAGTAATGAGCTGTAGAGCGTTGATTTCTCATTATTCACGAGGTGTGGCATCACAGAATGAAAACAAATGACAACCACAGCAAGAAAAAAGTGACATCAGAATAGCTCTATACAGTATTTTTTTTTCTAATTTCCCCTCAAAACAAATGGAGGTAAAGCCCTAACGCTGACAAATCATGTTTTCATTGTGATAAAGTATCCGAAGAAAAAAACATCCTCACTGCAGTCGCCTGCATTAGAAAGATAACTGTGACTGACACGGGGATGGATGTGGAACCAAAAACAAAAAAATTACCCCAAGCACCGCTGCCGCGTGAAATTAGAGAGGAAACACTGCTGTAATCTGTGTCCGACAGTAAAACCACCCCCTGACTACACTTACAGGCGATGTGTTTACCACTCACTTGGCTCTGGAGCTGTGCTGCTCCCTCAAAGGCACCAGGGGGCACTCTTCACCATGAAATGCTGCCAGATGGACCTGTCCAGTGTTTCCCTGGGCAATGGGCCTTATCAAGGGCTAGCAGGCAGCCAATGGTCCTCTGTAGATAGCCGGCCGGTTATGTGTGTGAAGCCCAGGCCCAGAGTTGTCGACCGTGTTCAATCGAGGCAGCCGTGGGTCATATTATGGGACTGTCTGGATTCCTTTCATGGTAAATTGGATGAAGGCAGCAGCACTAGAGCTGAAGGGAGTGGAGATGTCACAGCGTTCACCGGCCTGTGTCTGGACTCCACAGGCCCGAGCAGACAATTCAGTTAAAAGCTGTCAGAGTCAAAGAATTGAGAGAAAGAAAGATTAATAAAAGCTGTTCGCTCCTCTGCTCAGGTGCTTTCCTGCGCAATTCGCTGTGGTGAAACCCAGTGAAGGTTGGAGGGTGAGACGGGACTGGAGAGCAGTTTAGAGAGCGTTTCACTGCCTTTTGTTTTGATTGAAAAAGATGTTCCACATTCAGCATGGTTCATGAAGGAATCAGTGCTGTTTTACTCCCAAACACTCTTTAAGATTGCCTTTATAAGCATAGATTGTATTATTTGAAGTGAGGTTATGTGAATTACTGATCCATAGTCAGTGTATTAACTACAGTTGATGGTGGTCCCCCAGTTTGGAGAAGCAGCAGGAAGTACTGGTGTGGGAAGTTAGGCAATGTGTTGATGTGGACAGGGTCAGCGGCAAAATGTTAAATTTTAGACACCTACAAACAAAAATAAAAATGAGTTTAGAGTGGTGTAATCCAAGTCTCCTAAAGCCCCGAACATGCCAGGTTGACCAAAACATTTTTTTAGCCCGAATCTTCACTGTAGATCCTTAGCTTGGAGCTACGTTCCCATGCACATGCACACTGTCTGAACTGTGTGTGTGTAGTGTGTGACGGTGTGCAAACGGTATGTTGGGGCTTTAGGAGGCTTGGATTATGCCAGATAAGTAGTATGGAGGCATTTTCTCTTCTTTCTTTTTTTTCCGGTTGTTCTTTACGTGTGAAAACTGGTCACCATTCACTTACATTGTTTGGGAGAATGTGCAGCGCTGTTTTCCTGTGAAACACCAGCAGAGTTTTGTAGATTAACAAAATAAATCCAGCCCTCAATTGGCATGAGGGTGAGTAGGTACTGACTGAATTTTCATTTTTGGGTGAACTATTCCTTTGAGAACAACTACATAAGAAATAGCCAGTCTTCTGGTCCTGTTAACTTATGTAGTCTCATAACCAGTTTAAAACACCTTGTGGTAGTTTTAAGTGCATGCCTTATTTAGAACAGACGGCCTTTAATGATGAGAAACCGATGCTATATAGGCCAGATATCACTCTCAAAGTCACCAGACTCCACCAGATTCCATTGGCAAAAAGAGTAAGTTTGCCCTGCAGAACACGGGAGTTGCTGGTGTACCACTGCTTCGACCGGTTAATTTTTTGTGTGATTGTGTGACTTCAGTGTTTTTAGTTCAGATTCCCCAAAATCACAGAATAACACAAACAAACTAAATGATCAAGGCAGTGGTAGACCAGCAACTCCTGTGTTCCGCACAATAAACTGACTCTTTTTGCCAAAGGAGCCTGGTGGCTTTGGAGAGAGCGATATGTAGCTTATATAACAGGAGTTTCTCATCATAAAAGGCTGTCTGACACTAAGGTAAAGCAGTTAAAAAATATTCTAAATATAGCTTCTTTTAGGTGGCTAAGCTACATTTTTCTGCTGACCCTGTCCACAGCTGTGCTTTGCTAAGCTTCCTCCTCTCTGCTTCTCCAAACTGAAGAACCTATGGTGTGGTACCTCATACAACCTCACTTCAAAAAACCTGAACTATTCCTTTAAGACGGATGCGTCAGGGTTAGTGTTCGGAGAGCTTGCAAAGATGTAGCCTGAACAATACAATATGCTGCTTTATGGACGTACAGTGTCCATAAACTATATGTCCCAGAATGCATCCTGATCTGATGTCAGCGCTTAAAATCTAGCTGTTTCCAGCAGTGGCACTCATGCTAAGTGGTTGTAGCTAATAATGTTAATAGCAGCATACTAGCAAAATGCTGTCAGTTCATATTTATTTAATACACATTTTGGATTTGAGACCTTGCTTGTAGGCTGCACAAACGGAGAGAACAATTTAATTAATTTAATTTTCTTTTTTTCCTAGACTTCTGCTTTCAGAGGTAGTTATAAATGATTAGATTATTACTAAAACCAATAATAATCAAATGCAGAGACAATTATGTAATATGATACCAGGTTAGATATATTTGCATAGTCTTACATTTACGACAGGCCCTTTGAGGGCAACCTTGATCCTGATGTGGCCCAGGATGAAATTGAGTTTGACACCCTGCTTTAAGAGAATATCAGCATGACATACTTTAATTACTGTAGACGTTTCCCCTGGATTATTACCTTCTATGACTCAGATATTTTATACCTAATTGGAAATTATATCTAGCTGTGAAATATGTCTGCTGTCAGAACAATGAAACATTTTATATGACTGGATAAGAGTCCATTCCTTCACACAATAGAGATTAATTCCTCCATCCTTTCAGCTTTTCAAACTAGACTCCCACACTCCTAACAACAAATTTCCAAGGAGCAATCTCCACTGTAAAAACCCAACATTTTGAGCTCCATCAATACATTTTGATATGTCATGACACATTTAAAAAAAAAAAAAAAAAATCAATACTACAAATCAGACCAAAACCCAACAGTATTTTCAGATAAGCGTCTCCAAAGTATTCGGATCTGTTATTATCTCGCATCGACCGTTTGGTTATTTGTGTGAGAGGAGCCGTTTTCTTCTGTTCTGCTCTCGGTGCTGCTGCTCCCTCGACTCTGCTCCTCTGGCTCTCGAGTCCCCACTGTGGTAGATTTGCAGATAGTGAGGTCTGCCTCTGACAGAGCACCTGCAAATGTACAGAGATAAGAAGAGGGAGCCACCCTATAAACAGGGAACAAACCAGCCGCTCACTGTAGCAGCCACATCACTCCCAGGACTCTGTCTCAGTCTTTCTGTGATATTCTGTCTCTTTTTCTACCTCAGTAATATATGATAATGACCCTGTCTGTCTGTCTGTCTATCTGTCTATCTATCTAGTAAAATTAGTGTGAGGCAAGGGGATAACAGGAAAGTTTCATTGTAATTTCTCTGCAGTAGTGACAAAATCTTCAAAAAATAAACGTATTACTAGTTTGAAATAACTAAAGCTCCCTGTGCTCTCCAGGTAAAATATTACACCAAACTCCCTTTAAGAAATATAACATATTAACAATTGCTTACGTGTCCAGAAAAATAATATCTAGAAACCAAAGATAAAAGGCTTCTTCTTGTCAAGTCGGCATCATTATAATCCATAAAAATGAACTGTGTTTGTGTACAGCATTTACATTTTGTACAGTAAATATGAACGTAAAAGATGGTTAGCCTGGTTTAGCATTAAGACTGTAAAGGGGAAAACTGTCTGTCCAGTCTGGCTTGTCCAAATACTAACACCTATAAAGCTCATGAATTAAATTTAATTTGCATAAAATAGTGTTAAAAAAACAAAAAAAACAAAAAAGGACACATTGTGTTTTTTATGGCAGATTATGTGCCAGACTTTCTTGGCTGGGAAAATGCTGACAGTAACAACATATAATCTGTTTCTGCAGTGGTGACAAAATGTGAAACAATATACATATTGCCGCTTTGAATTAACTAAAGCTCCCTGCGCTCTCCATGGAAAATATTACGCCAAACTCCCTGTAAGAAATATGTTAACAATTCATTCCATGTCTGGAAAAACTCATAACTGTAGAAACACAAGATAAAAGGCATCATATGTTGACAGTCTTCTTGTCAATTCGGCATCAATGTAATCCATAATGATAAACTGTATTTCTGTACGAACTTTATATTTTGGATTTTGTCGCCTCAGCTCACTAACAGCCGCTGTTGGTTACAATTTTAGTGGGAAAAAAGAGGGTATGAAAGGCAAACTGTTACAAAAGATTTCTCACTACAGTAGGTGCTGTTTGGTGGATCTGACATATGCAGAATTAAACACTGGCTCATAATACTGTTAATTCATCGTTAATCGTGTGTGTGATGGTATCTGAGGAGTTTTTACCATAGGAACTATTTGGTTCACTGAGTCCTGTTTGGTACTGCAGAGAGCACACCTACCATTAGATATTATTAAACAGGTTTGATTTTATGATTATGAACTATTTTTGATCCAGACAAGCTCAAATGTGTAAAAATAGCATAGTAATATGATCAACTGGCTGTGACGCAAAAGCATGCATCTATCTATCTATCTATCTATCTATCTATCTATCTATCTATCTATCTATCTATCTATCTATCTATCTATCATCTATCTATCGACCTCCTACTGCTCTCCATGTCTCATACTGTGCTCCCATAAATAAATCTGTGCCTTCTTGCTCCGTGTGAAGTGACTTGCTCCGCCTCGTGCAGTAATGACTCTCTTGTTATTCATGGTGCTCGCAGAAGAATCACAGAGCGGGAAAACATCCTCCGGCATCTGCCGTGGAGTTAAGATCTAGAAATATTACCATATAGCGAAATGACATCATAATACAGCATAAATGTTCACATATATATACCACAGTTTTAGTTCAAGAAGGTAGGAGAAGAATTAAAAATTAATTTAAAGAAATCGTTTTTGGATTGATTGAGTTAGATGAGCAGATTAATACCACTCTCATATCTGTTCATTGAGTAAGAAACTAAATTTCTGACAAAAAAAAAAAAAAAAAAACACAAATTTACAGGAAAAAAACTTGAATATTCTCAGAGGTTATAAGTTCATAAATTTGTGAGATGAAAATCAAAAATTCTCTGAGATTAAAGTCATAAATTTACGAGAAAAAACTAGTGTGGCTGGATCAAAACCTTGCAAAGTGGCAAAGAACACAATTTTTCAGAGTTTTCTTCATATAAAATTTGTGACTTTAATCTTGAAAATATCTGACCTGTTTATCTCTAGCTCATATGTGCCATATAAATGTGGGGAACATAGGACCCTGGGAACAATTGGAATGATCCCTTATTGATTGTAGGCGTGAGAGTGATATCAATCTTGTCATCTAACCTTCAGCTAAAAGCAAATAAGGGTATTTGGCAAAATTAGAACCGTGGCACTTGGGATAGAGGGGATTAGAAGAGAATTTCTCTGAGGGAAATGAATTCATTTAATAATAACAAAGCCAAAGTACAATATGCAGTTCTAAACAATTACTCTCAACTATGCTGTCATATCTTTACCAGACACCTTTGAGAGGCTGGCAAAACATGTCTGTCCTTATCACTTTATAGGAGCAATATGTAACAATTGCACATCCAAAAAAAGAGTACAGCAGTCCAAATACCGATCTGAAACTGTAGATTGTATATTAAATTTAGAAATTCCAAATTTTATATGATCTATGGTTGAAGCAAGTTGTTTCCCCTGCCCCTCCTCCTCAGACTTGAGGAACTCAAGCAGGCTGCAGGAACATTGCAGGTGCAAGACGAGCGCAACACTGTAAATCAACAATTGACAAGTCGATCAGCTGTTTAGAATGTCTGCCGATGTAAAGCTAAGCCCTGATCCTGAAAACAAAAGGACACTGCCACAAAAATAAACACGCTGGATTTTGAGTTAGGTGCCAGACTGGCTTCTGCCGGCCAGACTTAATTAACATTTTGCTCAATTTAACTGTTATAAACATCTACACCTTCTACAAGATTATTCATTATTTCTTACGACTCATAAACAGACACTTACTTATTCAGTGAACATTCTGCATTAATTTGAACACTAATTAACATGAAACGGACAAACAAAAGCAAAAGTTGAATGACGAAGACGAATGATGGATGTGGTCAGCGCTACCTGCAGTTGCTTCATTATCTAATAAACACATGAGTAAATATTGCTGATTTGTTAATGTACTGTATTGTAAGTGATGTATTTTCTCTTGCTGATGTTTTTATTCCTGTTTTTATTCCTGTATATAGTGCCATTCAAACCTGTCTTGACCTGCTTGTGAAATAGATTTTAATCTCAGTGTGTCTTCGTAGTTAAATACATGTTATGTATACTGTATATTTGTGTACTGTACAGTCACTAGCATATAAAGCTTTACCTCCAGTCAAAAAATTAAATGCTGGAAACATATTTTTTGGTAATGGAAAATGTGTAGGAAGCATGAAACTCAATAAGTGACTCATTCCCTTGTGTGTTTTCACATGCTGTGTTCTGCTCTTTTTCATCGACCCTGAAGGATCCCATTTGATCGCTATCCAAGCTGTAAATATAGCTGAGAGCCATGCTTTGAGATGCTTTGAATTCAAATGGTTCTTTTAAGGGAAACACCACCCATGGATTCACTTACAAACCTGACTCACAATAAGCTAGTTGGCATGCAGAGGGAAGAGACTTGCCCTCCATTTCAATAGCCTGCACTGACTGAGTGTGTTAGCATGTGATTAAAAGGTCTCAACCTACTGAAGGGGTGATATTTTAAAATGCAAAAAAATGGTTGGAGGAGTGTATTATAAAGTAATAACCCATGATTTACTGCTGGGCACAGACTACTGAGTCATGCAAATTTTCCTGTATGTTTTAGCATTGTTTAAAATATATGAATATCACAATGGTAGCCAGGGATCATTGTTGGAAATGTCAAAAGTAAAACTGTTAATGTCATAATATCCCATTTCTCCATGGGGATCATTAAAGTTCCATTAATCTTTTCCAAGAACGTTACTGCAGGGTAGAACAGAGACATTTAATTTATTAATAACTGCACTGATAATCCATAGTGACATTTACATCAGCCTCCTCGTTTTAAAGGAGGGATACTGAAAGCAAAACTTTCCAGATTTTGTGTTGGATTTGACTGAAATATGAACTACTATTGTTTTTTTGTTTTGTTTTGTTCTTTTTCAGTGATTCAGAGTTTAACCCTGTGGTATCAGACTGGAAACAAATAATTATAATCAGAGTCCCTGTCTTTCAATTGTTGTGAATCAGATGCGGCTGAGTATGGTGCTGTTATTTGCTGAGCGGGGCATTGTCAATGGAGTCTTAAATGATGGTCTGATTATTAAGTTAATGACTCCTGAGCAGCTCTGATTCAGTACAGGTGGATATGAAGTGCTTGAAACTAAATTACTTGGTGGATTTCAGAGATTCTGATTAATAAAACAGTCGAATTGAATTGGCCAGTCCAATATCAATCAATGCTTGGTTCCTCTTCATTTGCACAAGAGATCTCTCACAGAAGAGACTCTGAATATTTAGTTGTAACCTCTTATTTTCCAATTTGGCTCACAACTCCAAAATATTAATATACTGTTTCTTAGCAGGAATGATTCTTCTGCCCTCACTGTGGGCGGACATGCAAAGCTACATAGTGAACTTCGTTAACTACACTTTGACAATTTGACAATTTTATTGGGAAGTTTTTGTTCTAATTGACCCTTATGTGCCAATCCTTTTTTCTATGTCCTGTTATAATAATTGAATGAGCTTGGTACTCCTTGTAGAGTTCCTGTATGCAATATATTTTTTTTCCCAGGATGACAAAGAGTTGACCCACCCCACTCTGCCTCTGATTAGCTCACCCTGATATTCTTAGCCTAACCCTGTCCAATCTGACTCCTGTTGCCTAAACCTAACCAACGCAAACAACTAAAACCAACGAGGGCAACGAGTAGTAGCCAAACAGAGTCAGAATAGGCCAAGTCATGACTCAGCAACACTGGGGAAAAAAATAAACAAACAAACAAACAAAAAAATGGTTTCTTGCACTATAGATATGCTATGCTCAACAATAAGGCTTGTTGAGATGTGATTGTATGTGTGGCTTTTACAGGTCTCCCAGCAGCATCTTTTAAACATATTCAAAATTTGGTTTCCTTTTCAACATTAAGGAGCTTAGCACCAAGTGCGTCTAAGTACAGAAAAGAGGAATGGAGAAAGCTGACAGAGGTTATGTCAAAAGCAGCGGGACAAAGTAAGGGTCAGTTAGTGAAGGGGGTTGCACATTGTCACTGTCAGCAGTTACCCGGGCAAGAAAGTCTTGCAATTAAAGGGATAATTCGCCCCAAAATTAAAATTCAGTCATTATCATCTACTCACCCCGATGCTGACTGAGGGTCGGGTTTATTCTGTTTGTCTGCAAAACACTGCTGGAGCTTCACAGGAAAACAGTGTTGCAGAATCTCCCAAACAACGTAAGGCATTTTATGTTGTTATTCTGTAGGTTTTTTACATTTGAAAACTGGTCACCATTCACTTCTATTGTTTGGGAGGTTCTGTAGGCTGTTTTCCTGTGAAACTCTGGTAGTGTTTTGCAGACTAACAAAATAAACCTTCAGTCGGCATGAGGGTGAGTAAATAATGACTGAATTCTAATTTTTGAGTAAACTATCCCTTTAACTTCTTATCAAAACCATAACATGTCCTTTTTACACTTGTGGTACATATTAAATTCGATAGTAAGGTGCTAGTAGGTGGACTTTATTACATTTGGACAAGCCAGAATAGCTGTTTCCCCCTATTTATGCCAACACAACACACTTCCATTACAAATGCATGTTTGTTTCCAATATGAATACAGTCAGTTTTTACATTTAGGTCAACAGCGTCATCTAATGCCAGTGCTGGGCTTGACACCTATTTGCAATTTATTTATTTATTTATTTTTAGATGCACATTTAAAAATTAAGTAATTTATAATCAATATCAGTCAATTTCTGTCTGCACCTGACTGATGGCAGCATTCTGACTCAGTGCCATAACATGAGAAATCCAGCATTCAGTGTTCCTCCCTCAGGCTATATACTGTATTATCCAGCTGCTGTGACACTCATCAAAACAATGAGCTGACATTCACCTCCCTTCTGAACCACTAATTGGCTATTAGGGCTAACTGGGTTTGAAGGGCCACAGACACTTTCCTCTCACGTCACGTCCGACCTCTGATAGGTCGGCTCACCTCCACACTGTCTCACTGCTCTGGCAAGTGGCCCAAAAAAAACTGTATTTTTTTCCCACAATAATCTGAGTGTTTACAAAACAGATAATGGATTAATCTAAAAAATGATAATGAAAATAATGTTTAGTTGCAGTCCTAACATTAAGAAATATTATATTGCTGCATTGAAGGGAGTGTTCTGATTTTTTGAAGTGGGGTTGTATGAGGTACTTATCTGTAGTCCTGCACAATCTGCTGTGGTGAAATCCAGTGAAGGTTGGAGGGTGAGAAGGGGGTGGAAATCAGTTTAGAGCCGATTTCACTGCTTTTTGTTTTGATTGAGAAAATGTTCCACATTTAATATGGTTCATAAAGGCATCAATGTTTTTTAGTTTTTTAAAGTGGGGTGCAATGAAGTATATATCTATAGGCAGTGTATTACCTACAGTAGATGGTGGTCGTCACGCCCCCACTTTGGAGAAGCAGCAGCACTGGTACCAGTGTAGGAAACTGAGCAATGTACTGCTGTGGAAAAGTACTGCAGGAAAATGTATTTTAGCCACCTAAAAAAAGGCCCTCCTAAAAAAATTAATATCAGTTTAAATGTACGCTATATTTAGAATATTTTCACTGCTTTACCTTGCAATCAGGCAGCTTTTTCCAATGAGAAACTGGTGTTATGTAAGCCAAATATCACTCTCTCCAAAGCCAAATACTAATTTTAACTTGCAGAACACGGGAGTCGCTGGCAGCACTCAAAATTAAGGATGTCCCGTTGTCCCATGGACAATAAAAATAGCACCTGAGATACAAAGATACAGTATTTCGGACAATTCTGGAACAGTAGAGAAACTTATCATTAGAAATTATAGCATTTATGCATCATATCTTTTTAAATGTTATGTGTTCAAATTTGAAAAATGTGAGGTGGCATCAGCAGGAGCTCTGCGCCGTGTCACACACACTCTTACACGCTGTTATGTCGTTTAAAATATAATTATTTACTATGACATATGTTCAAAGTGTGTGTATGTAGATTTCCATTGACGTATGGATGCGAGCAGCCATATGTCACATTCCACAACTACGGCCCCCCTTCATCACAGGTTAGTTAATGATGGTACTGAGTAAATGATATGTGTACTGATCAAAGTGAATCAATAAAGAGTCTGAACGATGGTGGAACTGAAGTTTTTAGTGTGGAAAAATATGTCCCTACCATAAAGCACCTGCTTTTAGAATGGAGTTTTGGGGGTGCCCCTGTAGCTCGGTTGGTGGAGTGTGCGCCCTGTGTACCGAGGCTGTCGGTCTTCTGCAGCGGCTGCTGGTTTGACTCCCACCTGCAGCCCATCTGCTACGTGTTGTCCCCCCTCTCTCTCCCCTCTCCTGTCATATCTTCAGCTGTGCTATGAATAGAGGCAAAAACTTCCAAAAAAAAAAAATCAGAAAAAAAAGAAAAGAAAAAAAAAAGAATGGTGTTTGGTTCAACAGTACAAAACAGCTAAATAAAGTGTCTCAACAAAATAAAAAGTAAAATACTGTCTGAAATACATTACCCAAGGATTCAGTGAAGTCAGGTTCATCCACTCTGATGCAGGAGGACTGAAAGGACCCCTTATTCTTTTTTTTTTTTTTTTTTTGCATGTATCAATGCTGATTTTGATCTTCAAAGACATATCATAGGGGTTTAACTGACTGGCCACAGGATAGGGGCCCCTAATAGCTTAAGAGTGATACACTTATTTTATGTGTTTGAACTGGCAAAGACCTCAGACCTCAGATTTGTATTGACTGCAATGATGCATTTAGTTAACAGCAATAACAAGAAACAGTAACTCAACCAATGACTAAAAGAATAATAATAAAAACTGATTATGGCCAAACACTGAGGGTGATTTTTGACCAAAGTGAGTCCATGAAATGATACAAGTAACTGAAACAAAGTTAATAAACTATATTTATTCTGTAGACTAAAAAAAAAAAAAAAAAAAGAACTTAGATTTTGGACTATGGTTATGGGTTAGTTCAGATTCAGCGAAGTCACACAAACAGTGCAAGCAAACTAACCAATCAAGGCAGCTAGAAGAGAAAATATTCCAAGTATAGGAATGATAATAATAAATTTAACTATAAATGATGGAAAAACAATAACAAAAACATTACTACATCTCCAGTATCTTCAAGTGTGACTACAAATTGTAATGAGTTGTAAAAGTGCAATTATCCAGCAACATATTCAATAGTAAGTTCGCTATAGAGGGTTGTTACATTACTTTTCAATTACTGTTGTGTTCTAAGCCTATTGTTTCAATATATAATGCTGCCGGCATTTATGACAATATTGCAGCTGTTGTGTGGTTGCGGTCCAATTACATTTGTTGCTAAAGCACTTTAAACAAACAGGTTTTCACTCAGCACTCCATAGAAAACAAAGGTTGCAAATATAGATCAAAACAGGAGAAAATCAAACACAGGTAGATGATGATAGAGGTCCAGTACAGTAGTTTTTCATGCTCGGATCACTGAAAGCCCAGATCTGAAATGCAGGAGCCGCTGCGCACAGGTACATAGTTCAGGATGAACAAAAGGTAAACTCACAGGTCAGAACATCAGAAGGCTCTTTCATGTCTGTCAGTGCTTAGAAACAGAGTTTGGTCCGCAGCGAGGGACATTACTGAAGCCTGGCTGTCACTGCTTCTTAGTACACCCAGCCATATTAAACTGGGGCTCTTTCTGCACAACATAAAGCCAGCATTAGTTCTGCTACTATTTCTGTTTCTCTCCATGGACACCAAAAACCATTGCAGCCAGGTTTAATTACAGGCTTATTATCTGAGTTGTCCTTTGAGGTGGAAAGTAGTGAGCTGGGGACAAATAAATGTAGCAGCTAATGAGCAGAATTATGAATCCCTTCACGTGAAATATATTTAACCTATAGATTGTTCGATAATTAAAACATGTATGACCCACTTTAAAGATATCATCTCCACCTAAGTGATGCTGCTGTAGCGACTTTTTTTTTCCCAGAAAATTACCTACAGCAGAAAAATTAACAAGTAAAAGTGGTGCAGTGCCTCTGCTTAACTTATAGGCTCCACTCCTTGAAATAAAGGTTGCAAAGCGGTTCTTCCTGGTGGGCTGAAGTTCTACCCAGAGGTATTTGCCTCTGAAGAATGTTTTTTTGAAGAAAGGGTTTGTCTGTAGTCTTTTGTGAGACTAATGGTTCCATTAAGAGGCCTTTTCATCCCAAAGAACCTTTTTTGGAAGAAAGACTTCTTCAAGGATTGTTGAAACTCTTGAAGAAGAACTCTTTCATCAAGGGGTAGTCATGAGTCATGTATAATAACATAACAGGGTTATCCAAAGAATGTGAGTGTGTTCTAGATAAAACCCTTGAAATATAAAAAAGTTCCCGGTATAGAACCCTGAGTGAATTCTAGATACAACCCTTGGAATGTAAAATCGTTCTCTGTTGAATACCAAGAGTGTGTCCTGGACAAAACCCCATGAGTGGGCTCTAGATATTGGAATATAAAGAGGGTCTTGGTAGAACCTTATGAGTGTGTTCTAAATTAAACCCTTGGAAATAAAAAAGGTTTCCAGTAGAACCCACTGAGTGGACTCTAGATAAAACCCTTGGAATATAAAATTGTTCTCTGTGGAATATCATGAGTGTGTTCTAAATAAAACCCTTGGAATATAAAACGGTTCTTAGTAGAATGTCCTGTGTGGACTATAGATAAAACCCCTGGAGTGCAAAAATGTTCTCTGTGGAACCTCATGAGTGTGTTCTAGACAAAAGCCTTGGAATATGAAAAGCTTCTCAGAGGAATCCCCTGGGTGGGTTTATGGATAAAACTCTTATAAATATATAAAAAGGTTCTCAGTAGAACCTCCTGGGTAGGTTCTAGTAAAACCCTTTCGATATAAAAAGTTATGAGTAGAATCCCTGGATGAGATCTTGTTGAAACCCTTAGCAGGTGGAATGGTTGTGAATAGAACCCCCAGAG
Organism: Lutjanus argentimaculatus; assembly: GCA_034769285.1. Lineage (NCBI taxonomy): Eukaryota > Metazoa > Chordata > Actinopteri > Lutjaniformes > Lutjanidae > Lutjanus > Lutjanus argentimaculatus. Next base: position 206,516 of record JAWZSL010000121.1, read on the forward strand.
AGAGTTCTGGGTGGAACCATTACACCATAGAAAGGTTTTCTGTAGAGCCTCTCATAGGGGGTTCTGGATGAAACCTTTCACAGATCTGTCAAGGTATAACCTTTTACGTTGGTTCTAGGTAGAACTCTCTTAAAGGGTGGAACCTTTATAAAAGATTTTACTAGGAACCAAAAAGGGCTCTCAAATGGGGACAAGGCGACAAACCCTTTCAGATTCCAGTTAGCACCATTATTTCTAAGAGTGTATGACAAGCACTGCACAGTAAACACAGCTGATCAACTCTGTGTCAATGACCGGAACTGAGCAAGTCTACTTTAAATTTGATTTCTGCAAAGCTGATTTAATCTCTAATGTCATTTAAAAGGCTTTGCATAATCAATATTCAACATGTAATCATGCAGGGGGGGTTAGGTGGAGCTGAAAAATGCCTCCGAACCAAAGTCTCATTATGCACCAATTTTATACTTCAAAAGCTTCTCGTACAGATGGTCAATAATTCATCATTAACAGCGTGCGGTGACAGAGCACATCTGAATTTCATACACTTATCAAATTTATATAATGCACATAAATTTAAAAAAGTGCAGACTCATTGCACAATAGACAGAGGGAAAGTTTGCTTGAAAGGCCGGAGGGCTGCAGCTGGTTTGGCATGCACAGTGAGGTGAATATTGAAAGGAATTTGGAGCAATATACCTGTGGAGGAGCATGTATAGTCTACTGAAGATCTTACACTACCCCCTGGCAATTTAAGCAGTCAATATAACATGAATAAACAAGTGCATTCACTGTATGTTCTTCTTCCATAATCAAATGTTCCTGCATTTCTGTTGATTTCTGCACAAAATAGATTGACTCGGCTGCCTGTGGACATGTGGACTGATAATTGGGTTAAGAACGCCATTGCGCATTTGACTGACGTTTCCAATCCTCTCTTTGCAGTATGTACCAGCCACTGTTGTTGTACGGTGGTGGTGTGCTGGGGAGGTAGCACCACAGCGGGGGAGGCAGGCTGGATAAACAAACCGGTGGTGAAAAAAAAGCTCTGGACAGCCTGGAGGCAGCAGCAGAGGGGAGGATGAGGACTAAACTGACCTCCATCTTAAGCAACATCTCCCACCTCCTCTGTGGTGGGCTGAGAGCTACAGACCATCTCCAGCCTCTGCTTCTGCATCACAAGGTGCAGTGCTGTAACTGCTGTTCTCTTGTGTAATACCAGAAAACTCCCACTGTATGCAGGAGTTGTCATAAGGCCCCATGAAGCCTCAACATATCAGCAAGGAGCTTCATCTGATCAGTCAATTAGTTGATTGATGGGAAATTAATCAACAATTGTAGTTAATGATTAATTATTTTTAAGGGATAGCTAAACATTTTAAGAAATGTAACAATTAATTTTATTTCAAAGAGTCAGATAAGAAGATTCATACAACTTGAATACATACAGTACATAAATATGAAGTTGCAGTCAGAAGCTGGTTAGCTTAGCTTAGCTCAAAGACTGCAAATAGGGGGAAGCTGCTAGCCTGGTGCTGGACAAAGGTAACAAATCTGCCTACCAGCACCTCTAAAGCACATAGTAACATGAAAAACACAGTTTTGTTTATTATGTATACAGACTTTAGTGTAAAAATGGTCTTGCGGGTTCAACACGGTACTATTTCTTAGTTGGGGGCAATGGCTTTGCTCCTGGCCTGGCAACTTTCTGAGCCTGCTACAGCATCTCATACGCCAAGTTTTTTAACCTGAGCCAGGCTATACAACAATGATAGCAATCATATCACATCCATACACACGTTAGTAGTATAAAGCTATTAAAGGAAATATACATAAAATTATTTTTTTAACGCATTAGTATCAGATTGATATTAAGTAACAGCCTATGCACAAAGTTCAGGCAGTAGTACTGAGAAGGAAAAAATAGATATCCAAACATCCTTTTGTTTAAACCTGTTCTTTTGACGCTAAGGTTTTAACAGATAAAAATCAGCTAATCATGATGTGCATGGTCTTAGGAAAATACTGAATGTGAAATGGGTATTTTTGCATTTGTGTGCTTTGGAGTTGCTCATAACAGCAGAAGGTTTTCATACCAAAATTGGTAGAATCTTGGAAATTTTGGGAAAGCACGGAACCAGGACAGTCCATCAGTCAAACAGGATTGTAAATATTACTGAAAAAAAAAAAAAAAATCTTATCTACTTTGACCAGTTATCCAGTAGCATGTACCATCCTAAAAGGTATTTTCATTATTTTTCGTTTGTTACAGTCTGCTGGAAATAATTAAATGTTTGCCTTTGGCTGCTTTTACATTAGCCTAAGTTACAGTACAGGCAGATGGATTCAAACACTTCTCTTGTTCTTTTTTTGTGGGCATCTGTGAGATGACAAAAATACACCTAAGTAATGGGAAACCTCAAAGTAATTACTTAGTTTCTGAAAATAATGACATAGTCTCTCAAAATAATGAGAAACTTAATCAGAATAATAGATACTATTAGATATAATAGGAATGCAGTTAGATACTTACTCAATATTTTAAGAAAGTCATTATTTAGAGAAATGTTCTAATTATTTTGAGATACTAACTCATTATAAATCTGAGGGAACTTTGAGAATGTTTCCCAATATAATAACTTATACTGTAGGAGAGATTTTCAAGGTCTTACACTTCTGAACTCACCTCAGGCAAAGCTTGTGTGTTCTTCTTTGTACAACTATATATTATGTGCTATTGTATGTAGCTTTGAATTGTAGTGTGTCTTGTCTGTTCTTTGTATAAAATTGTTAAGTTATTTCTTTGTTCTGACCTGCCAAGGGACTACAGATACTGATTAGCTTTAAACTATAGTCTGGCACAGTGCATCAAATGGTGACATTTATGTTTTAAACTGTACACAGTCCCTTGTAAATAAAATAAATAAACAAAATAATAAATACATGTCTGTAACCAAATCACACACATTCAGATGTTTCTATGTGGCCTCCTTTTGATAACTGATTTTCACTTCCATTGTCTGAGACTGCCCTGAAACTCTTACGGGACTTAGACTTAAAGGATGTTTTTTTTAATCACATTGGCAGAGATTGGCTTCCATAACTCCTTGACAACAAGTTTTTTTCCCTGAAGGTCTGCTGAGACTAAGAGCTAACACTGTCACAGTTGGTAGGGATGATAAACGTATCTCAGTCCAAGTCCTACAATGGGGGGATTAGTGAGTTGGTTTGCTGTATAAAAGCTACAATAAAATACATATAGGTAATATATCTATAATAAATTTATATACCTCAAACTAAAATAATATAGCTACAATAAAATAAAAGAATAGCTACACAACAATAATATAGCTGTGTGTGCATTAAAATAATCAAAGCACACATTTAATAGTAATGCAGAAGTTACTTTCCCTAGTAACTAATTACTTTTATATGCAGTAATTGGTAAAGTAATTCACTTACTTTTAAGAGAAGTAACTGTATATAATTAGTCAATTTCAGTAACTTGGCCAACACTGGTTTCCGGCCTGAATTGCACGCTGCGAGAGGAGACAGAGAGAAGCTGTGCTGCTGCCAGAAGAGCACTGACTGAGGTTACAACATGCATGTTAATAAATGACAAAATAATAGATTTTTATATATTTCTCTCTTTCCCCCTGATGGTCTGAATAACTCTCAAGATTTGTTGCTCGTCACTTAATTTGGCGGGTTACTTTAAAAATGTATTCCGATACAATTACTGATTACTTGTCAAAAAATGCAACCAGTAACCTAATCCAAGCATCACAGTTTTTGAAGTAATGTAACTTGATTACTTTTAGCTACTTTTGGATGACCTCATTACCAAATGGTATAATTGTTTCACCTATTATGTTTCATGATAATTTTTAGATTTATAAGTTGCTTGTCCAGATGTACTTTGTGTATGAATACACGTTTAGATTAATAACTGTAGTTATGTGAATTTAGATGTACATTGTTAAGTCTACTGTGCATATTTCACACTTTGAGTAAACTGATATAAATTATTCTGTTTTGAAGCTTCTGTTTTTACCCACACACCATCCTGGTCACCAGCATCACCACCACAGTCACAAAATATTTTTCAGTAATAGCAGTAGTAGTCGTGTTGACAGTATTGAAAGGTTAGCTAGATAATTGGATTCCTATGTAACTAATATTAGCAGTTGGTTTAAACTATCAATTTTTATTTTAATTGGATGTTGAGTCCTTGGACGATGACAGCATTTTCACACGTGAAAGCAGAACTTCACTGTACTGAGATGTTTAAAGACAAAATAATGGCAAAATGTCCACCAAGTGAAGCATTTTTTCACAAGAGTTCATGATATTGAATTGATTATAGGATTAGGTTGTTTCACTGAGACCACAGTGGTGTCATGAGACTTGAGAAGTGTTGTAATGTGTAAGTGTTGTTACCTTTTTTTGTATCCTGGTGACATAATCCCATCACATGGAACCAGATACTCCTCAAGCCTGCTTAATTCATATATTAAATAGGCTATTTTGGCAGTAAAAAGAGACCCGTGGCTACAGGTAGGCAGTGGACCAAACATGAAGCATAAAGAGGGGGAGGGCACTATCTTCCAAAAGCTTCAACTATTTTGCATCTATAATTAGCACAGGTGCACAATACTGAATTTTACTTACTAACATTGACAAGATGCAACAGACAACAGTGGTTATTTTTTAATTTTTTTGATCAAAATTATTGTAAGGGACATGGCGCAGTGGTTAGCGCTGCCGCCAGCAAGCAGGTCCTGGGTTCAAATCCCCGAGCCGGCAGGGCCTTTCTCTGTGGAATTTGCATGTTCTCCTCGTGTCTGCGTGGGTTCTCTCTGGGTACTCCGGCTTCCTCCCACAGTCCAAAGACATGCAGCATAATAGGTTAATTGGTGACTCTAAATTGCCTGTAGGTGTGAATGTGAGTGTAAGTGGTTGTTTGTCTCTATGTGTCAGCCCTGCGATGAACTGGCGACTTGTCCAGGGTGTACCCCGCCTCTCGCCCAATGTCAGCTGGGATAGGCTCCAGCCACCCCGCGACCCTCACGGATAAGCGGTTACAGAAAATGGATGGATGGATGGATGGGTTGGGCATACCTATTTTGTATGCAAGGAAATGTTTATACCCAAATCCTATCAAACTGACTCCAGGCCAGATCAGCACATACACACATGCACAAACACAAGTATTCACTTAAAGTATATGATTAAAATATGGTGGAGTAACATAAGGTGTCTGAGTTTCAATAAGCTAAGCTATTGCTTAAACTACAGTAAATGCATATTATGTAAAAACAGAACATTTATGTTGTCTGGACAGGCAAGGAGGAAGAAAAGAGGGAGAAAAATAAAGAGAAACTGAAAAGACAAAGCAACAGATTAGTTTGTGTTCACAGGTGTATTTTATTTTTGATAATATAATGTATGTAACTACATAAGGCCATTTTAGGACCTAGGTAAAAGAAATGTTTTGGGAAAATTCCTTTAATGCTGGGACACTCACAACTTACAGGTGTTATTTTGTAGACATTACCATACAATTTGTGATGTGACTTCAAAAACACTGTTATGGTTTTGTATTATATATTTTGAGTTCTGGTATTGGGCTAGTTTTTTGAACTGGAGTTATTTGCCTTTGGGCTGGATTTGAGTAGTTATTTGGCTGATTTTGACACCCAGGCCTGGCAACCCCGGCTTCACTGGAGCTCAACAAACTCATTAGACTAATTAGCTGCACCTGTAGCCTCTCAGTGTCTGACCACCGTCCACACACCTCCACTCGTGTCTGAACTCCACCCTGCATACACCTGACCGAAGTGATGGTACTAGCACACCTTAAGCTACCTGGCAACTGTCCAAACATGTCCCCTCAGGATGGACGGCTCGTGGAGGACATGATTGTGTTTCTTCCTCCCTCGGCTTATGGATGTTTGACTGCTGAAGTTCCACACTTCTGTCTTGAAGTTTGTCCTGTACCCACTGTCTGTCTTCTCGTCCCCTGAGACACCAGGGACACCACTGCTTCACTTCAACAAGCTAAGTAATGACTTCTTTTGCTGATTATTGTGACTTGATGCCGTGGCTTTGTTTGTTTGAGTTTGTGTGTCGTTATGAGGCAGCTGACACTGCTGGCTGTGTCATTGCTTTTCAGATCTGCTTTTTGTCAATATGTTCAAGCTGTTAATTTCTGTTTGGAAGCTGCTGCTTTTGCTGTTTGTGCGTGTTTGCGTTCGTATTAATCATGAATGAGCCTACTTTGTTGTGGCTAAGCTCGTTGTTCATTGGTGGTCGTTTGGCAGGTGCATTATGCTTTCATGTTGTTTGTTTACACAGCGGAAATATGAATACTCATATGAGCTTTATGGACATAATTGACTTTGCATATTTCCCCCTAGGTTATCATCATTATATTGAGGGGTCGGTTCAGTGCAGGCCTGTGTCTCTTCTTGCAGATGCTGATATTGTTGTGTATATTGACTTTTAGGATGCCTGTCTTCTTATAATTATTTCCATGTATTATTGGCTTTGGAAATCCCAAAATGCTATCTCTCACACGTAGCCATGGTAGCCATATTCACATTTTCACCACCCACACAGTTCACATTCATCTTAATATTATATATAAAAGTAATGAGACACCTTGCTTTACTATTCTGCATATCATAATTGCATCTAAAATACCAGCCTGCTGTTGGTTTCTCACTGCCACTCTGTTTGCTATGTTCTGTCATCTGCTTATCATGTTCATTCATGTTCCAACCATGAATATTTGTTACTTCTAATTCTGAGTCATTGATTGTCTGCTGCATAGCTGATGTGTCTCATCCTCCTTCATATCAGTTGAATTGCTTGGTTTATATTGGATCTTGATTCACTAGATGTCTTCCTAGCAATGTGCACATCCTCCATCTGGGAATGGTCACATGGTAGTTGATGTCCAGCTTACAAGTAGTCGATTTATCACAATAGCTGTCACCAGGCTTTGTATGTGTATGATTTTAAGTGGAAAGTTTATTATTGTCACTGCTTAGTCTTTGCTGTCTGGGATTTACGAGCTTTGATCAACTCTGGACATGTTCTGTATTCATAAATAAATGTGTTCATGTGAGCTGGCTGAATGAAATGAGTGGAACAAATAGCAAAATTCAGAAATTCAAGTAAATTTCTATACTTATTGAGGGTATAATGTAAAACAGTGTTTCATATTGTGTGGGCTTGTGTGCAAACTTCAGACGTAACCCCTGTGTAGTGTGCACATAGTGTGCTGTTGATGGGCAGTATGGCCTAAGATTTATGTCACCATACTTGAAGCAAGGACGGCGACTGTATCACAATATATTTGTTTTTCTTAAAATTTCAATATAAATACCTCTGAGGGAGTAAAGCACTAGAGGTATAAGAATATATTGATACACTTGACTTTTGTGATGATGCGTTCTGTGATTTTGTAATGAGTCTCAAAAACACTGTATTGTGATTGTGATACTTGTTCAGATTCATGACAGTGGTTCATTTTGAGTTGTGTTTAAACACTGACCACTAGATAGTAGTGTTTTCTCTATATTTACTGTTCTGATTTTATAAAAAAAACTTCAATCAGAATTTATGCATATAGCGGTGTATTCTTTATATCATGGCAGTTTTCCTAAGATTAGTTTTAAAAAAGCAATATACAACCTTGCTTACATTGTCACAATGTATTGCAATACATTGAATCATAACCCCTATTGCCTTACATATTGTATCGCTAGATTCTTGCCAATATGCAACCTTATAAAGCACTGGTATGGCAACTTCATGGCAACTACCACTGTATTCTTAACTTTATCATTTGGACATATTTTGCATACATTACAAATGTATTTTAAGAACTTTTTTTTTGTGCAAAACTGTAATAATAATAATACATAGAAAAAATACATAAAAGTTTTCTCAAGTATATCAGGTATTACTACCCTCTGTAACCACTGTTGTCCGACACTTTGCAGAATACTGTTTTCTGCTCATTGTCAGACTTTTTAAATCTGAACCATGTCCATATGAAGAAAGTTGCACTGGTCTATTTTCCAACTACCCCTGCTCTTTATTGTGTTGCTGTTGTGAGTTGTTACAAACAAGCTAAAATGAAAGCTGCCTGTGCACTGTACAGTATGTAGTCTGTGTTACTTAGTTTGCCACATATTAGGGGTCTCACAATTCTCCAAATCCACAGTTCAATTAGACTTTTAATTATAAGGTCATGATGCGATAAGATCTTTTTGATTTAAACATTTTTTAGCATTGATGGCTCTGCCATTGTTAGGCTATCAAGTCTTGATTTGTCAAGATCAACGGGTTACTGGTTTTATGCCCTGCTCTGTCATGTATATTTTTAAATTCTGCTTTAAAAACAGTCTGTATTGTAACAAGTGCGATATAACAGCTGGTAGGCTTCACTGTGCCATCTTTGAAGTGTTGTTTTTCTTTCTTTTTTTTGGTACTTGTTCTGGATGCTGGATTCACTTACAAGGATTTTGCTGTGGCATGTTGGTGCAAAACAACATAGTACTAAAAATATAAAGATTAGGTAAGTACTGTCAGATTAAAACAGCAAAATTAGGAAAGTAGAGAACAGACAATATTGAAATGGAAGCAAAAATGTGCAAACAGTAGAAACAATATTTACAAGTGTGACTGAGACGAAGTAGATTAATAAACTGTGCAGTTTTTGGAGGAACGCATGGTGAAGTCAAAATTCAGATGTAGTTTCTCTGCCATTTATACCATCTAGCCCTTTGCTGATGGACCGTGTAGATTACATCTGATGAATTATGTGTTGTATGTTAGTTGAGAAGAGCTATTGATGTGTATGACTTCAGTTCTCTTTATCTGATGCTATTTTGGGTGTAGTTTTGTGTTATTTTACACTGACTGTAATCTTTTTTAATCACTTATTCAGTAGGTTTCACTACCAGTACTGCTTCTTTAGCATGCCCTGTGAAGTGAGTCTTTTCATAAATACTTGAATACATATTCAACTGCTCATGATGGTAATACAGACATCATAGGCTGAGTGCATTTCAATGCACATCAGCTCTATGCTTCTTTATTCTATGCTTTGTTGCTGTCTCCTTTCATGTTTCCTGTTTCAGTGGCCCAGGAGGACTCAGCAAAATTGTATCTAATGAACAGACCATTAACACACAACAGTTATTAAAGAAAATCAGACTTAGACAGATCTAGTCTGACAGAAGCAGAATACAGTATGCAGAAGTAACAGCAATACAGAGACTGGAAACATGGTTGTGATTACATGGTTAGAGTAACAATGATGGTTATGGCTACTACTGGGGTTAGCTTAAATGTTCCAAATGTCCCAAAAAGCTGCTCAGTCTCCTCATCTCAAACACCACAGTCATGTTCAGCTGCAGATACTCATGTTGGATTCAGAGGCTTTTCCATTCAGATGCCATGTGACCCCTCTTACAGCAGGGGGAAGTGAAAGGCTGATGACAGCATCCAGACTACAACTCACCCATTTCCCCACCGCTGTCTCTGGAGAACAGCCAATCAGCTCCCTGATATTAGTATTCCTGTATCCTGCCTTGTGTTATTTTCACCAGCTGCCCACCAAATATCTGAGTCGACGTGTGCATTTAAATGGTGTCCACTTGAGTTATCTTGAGCCATTAGCATCTAGACGCCCGCTTTCACACAACATTAAGTCAAAATCAGAAAATATCACATTCACAGCATCATCATCAGAATAAGTTATGTCTGATTTTTTTTTTTTTTGTGAGGCTCTTAAATGTTGAAAGGAGTATAACTTGGCTTTTAATCTTAGCAATAATATCAGTGATAATAATGATGATACTTATAGGGATAGTTTGATCTGAAGTGGGGTTGTATGAGGTACTTATTGATAGCCAGTGTATTACTTAAAGTGAAAGCATGTCAGCACAAACCAAGTATTGTTCTCTCGCGCTCACCCAGACTATTTTTGCAAAAACACTAATTTAAACTAAACAACAACAACAACAACAACAATTATTGTTATTATTATAAATAATAATAGGTCATTATAATAATGCCAAAACTAGTGTTTCAGAACTCACCGTTTAATACACAGAAGTCACACAGTTTAACCAATCAAGGCAGCGGCAGACCAGCAACTCCCATGTTCTGCGAGGTAAAATGACTTATTTCATCAGGGAAGTCTGGAGGCTTTGGAGAAAATGATATTTGGCTCATAGAATGGCGTTTTATAGAAAACTTGTCCGATGGCTTTTTTTTTAAGTGGCTGAAATACATTTTGCTGCTGACCCTGTACACAGCAGTGCGTTGCTTAGCTTGCTTAGCTTCTGTGTTCGTGCTCCTCTGGGGATGGCACAGATCCACTATTCAGTATTAGTATCGGTCTGATACTGTCCCCAATCACTGGATCGGATATCAGGGGCAAAAAAAAAAACAAAAACAAAAAAACTACTATAATCCAATATGATCCATCAGTAGAAACTATCACGTAAATGCTTGACTAAAGTTTGAGAGACATGCGGTAAAGAGAGATATATCACAAATGAGAAGCATGTGTCTTGTGAACAGTAGATGAACTGTGAGTGAGATCAGTCAGCAGCGCTATCTTGAGGAAGGAAAAGGTAAATTATGGTAAAGATAAATTATGCAATTAATGCATTTATTGAAATTTGCTTTTGATGTGTGAATGCTGCTGACCAATCAAAATTGCTGCTAAAACTTAGGTGTGTGAAAAAGTTTAAATGAAAAGAAGCAGCAGTATTCATAACTGAGTAATGCTGTGATGTATATGTCTTCCTTCATGAGAGTAGAATATTTGTTTCACAGTTTAATGCTTTTAGATGACTCAGTTAAGCAAATGCATCCATACAAATTTATTATTAACAGTTATTAATAGTTGTTTAAAGGAGGGATAAAGACTGTATCAAATTGGTATTTGCAGATACTCAAGGTTGTGGTATTAGTATCTGTACTGGACATAGAAGAAATGGTATTAAGCCATCTCTACTCTGTGCTTCTTCAAATTGGGGGTGCGTGAACTTGCATGTACTGTAAGTAATACACTGAATATCAATAAGCACCTCATACAACCCCACTTATAGTAATCTGAACTATCTCCTTAAGCTGAAAGTCTTCATTAGATAAAGGGGAATGAAAGGAAGAGAGGAAGCATGGAAATATAAAATGTATATACTGTATGTCCCCTAGCAAAAAGTAATGAAGTACTTAAGTACCTACTGTTCCAATTTATCTGTACATCAGAAAGGCCTGAGGTAGCTCTGAGTCTGACAAATGGATCACAAGAAAAGTATTTTACATGAACAGCTTTGTCATTCAAATCTGTAAAATGAATCAGCATGTTTCAGCATTTTTGTAGACCTGCTGGAATCCATTTAGTGATGCTGAATGTTCAGTTACAGAAAAGACAAAAACATCAGCAAGTTCTGTGCACAACACGCCGTTTTATCTTTTGGACTACTCAGAGGGATAAAGCTAAAAGAGAGCTGGTTATTGTTTCTTCTTGAGAGCACCCTCACAGCAAAATACAGGCTTGGAGCACCCTGCATTGTTGTGCCACGATCATTACCAATAACAGGTGAAACGCCAGCGACTTTCTTTCAACGGTCCTCTCTCTCACTTTGAAAATTGGGGGGGAAAAAAATTGTAAGTTAAAATGGCATTATATTAGCTGTTGCAGCAGTGAACACCCTGCAGCTCTTAGCATAATGAGAAAAACATTATTAAACATGGCTGCAACTGTTTATAGAGCCGCAGTGATTTTCAGTCCAACACTCCATATTGATACATGACACTAGTAACACACAAAATAACACGCAGTGATTATGTATTCTCCGGACGAATTATGCTAATGTAACTGGTGCTTAATAGCAAAGTTGAAAATTAACCAAAATTTAGCATTTCCTTATATTACAAGTTCTTGTTTAAATTCATCGAGTAAGATGATCAACAAGGCTGAAGATTCTCCAAATGCATGATTTAATATGACTTTCGATTTTAAAGTCACAATTAGATTTGATTTTTCGATTTAAATTTTTTTTGCACTGTTATGCCACTGACAAGTTTTGTTTGGTAAATATTAACAGGTCATTGATTTTATGCCCTGAAAATTGACCCTTTGCTAAACCAAACAGCAACTGTCCAATCATAGGTTAGCAACCGTAATCTCTCAAAAATGTGAAACACAAGTGCACACGTGTGTGACATGGATTAAACTCTGTCTTCAGGGGCTTAGTTGGGTGCTGTTACAGCCGGCTCGCACACGCTGTAATATAAGCAGATGTATTATCAGCCATAATAAGTGAAAACACGTGTGAGTGTGCAGGGCCTGTAACCACAACCTCATCACACTGCTATTGCCATGTTTACATTCAAAAGTTTTGTATTGATATTTTAGAATTCCTGAATTCAACTGTGGACCTGTAGATGTGTCTTATATCGGCAAATTGTTTATTGAGTGAGTTGGTAGAATCTGGTTGTGTCAGGTTTTGTCCCAGTTTGTAGACACTAGACACTTAATATTAAAATAATCAATTCTAATTTAACTCCAGCATAACCTACAGCAGTCAGCAGCAGCAGCTCATTAGCAGAGATTTGAGCAACGGTTGCTGCAAGATAAAAGTTTTTTTCTGATGTTGACATTGCACCTCCAAATTAAGGCACGTATGGGCTGAGAGAAAATTTTAATCTTCAGGTGTACACTTAAATTTTAGACCATCTGAAAAAGCTGAAAATGTACGAAGGCCAAGCTAATTACAAACTTGACATTTTGGAGATGCAGCAAAAATCCTTGTAAGGTGAGACGAACGCCCAAACAGCCTGCTCACTTATAGTATTAATGACATAAAGCATTTGCTGCTTACACAACTGCAGGAAAAGCAAATGATAACGCTCCTTAAAATGTTCTCATATGCCTCTTTACTGCATCAATAAATCCATTGAAGCAAGGAGCATTTTTTTTACTCCAGCTTCACTCATTAACAGTCAATAGGATGCAGCTGTTTAAATAGGCTGTATTGACAAAAGTGATGCGACTCAAATTCTTTATCAAATAATGGAATGGATATAAAAACAATGAAGTAATGACAGTGATTGTAAATGTCTGAAGCTCCTCAGTCTACTTGGAAATAATTTGTGCCGTATGGATTAATGTTTTAGCTCTAACCAGAGAAGAGCAGTGCAGTTAATATGTTAAATCTAGTATACAGTTTCTAGTATACAGTTTCTAGAAGACCTTGGCTGGACTTTAATCAGTTTTTTTGATGGTTGACTTTAAATTGAAAAACATTTGGCATCTGTTGGTCTCTGCAACTCAAGGTCAGTTTGTGAAGGGATTTCTAACTCTTATGGTAGGGGGCTTCTGAAAGAGCATAGGTCCTTGACTCTGTCCTAATATTCGGTTTCAACGCTCGGCGTGGATTTTTTTGTCTGCCCCTAATCAAAGTCTAAATTTCAGTACCAGTATCACTGTCTGCCACTTCTGAACCCCCCACCTCAACACCACTAGTCAGAGATGCAACCCACCGCAGTAATGTGACTCTAAATGTCAGAAATGCTTAAATTAAATGTACCTGCACCAGCTCCATTCACTGGGCATTTATAGATTATGGTGAGCAGTTTTGAAGGGTAAAAACCTGTCACCTGTTATTACGGCCATGAAAAGAGATAATGGCATAATTAGTGTTTTTAGGTTCAGGTTTTCTGACCTTTCAGTTTTTAAGTGTTTGATTTATGAAGTCATGGCCCTCTAATGGCTGCTGGGCCCTAAGTGCAATGATATTTGACTGAATTGCCTTCAGCTAACTGCCATGAGTTTATGTGCAAAGGAGTCTGTGTCTGCCGTCTGGCAGGCATATTGGAGGTCAGCTCCTCAGCACTGGTGGCTGTTTAAAGCTGACTAAATTTCTAACTCTACAACTTAACTGTCTGAAAAGAAATGAATAGGCATCTGTGTGCTTGATATTTATTGTTTTATAAAACGATCTTTTGTAAGTCTGATCCTTTCTCCAAGCATACCCATCACAAAGTGCACACTAGCTTTGTACATGCTGTCCACCAACCTGGTCTCTTCTATCTACATACAGCTACACTCAACACTTTTAAATTGTGCGCAGTGCATATGCCAAAGTCCAATTTTGCATGTAGGTGGTATGCCAGTTCTTACCATTAACTTCTGTGGAGACCAGGTCTATAGTCACATGATCTTCTTCGCCATAGTGACCTTTGTCATCATGATAACAAAAATGAACATGTGGTTGACATTGTGAAATGGTTGCTGTTTAGTTGGCAATATGGCTTATAAATATTATCTCATTATTTTTTAGGCTTTTCCAGGGAATACCATACATATCTCAATATACACTCTTTCTCAAAAATAGCATGCTATAAATTCTCAAACAGTGAAAACACATTATAATCTTATAGAATATGATGCGTTGCTGTAGACTACCCAAGAGTATACTGTATAAAGTAATCAAGGCTGGGTGTTATAGACATTGTTGCTTTCACAAAATATACCTACACTGATTTTTAAAGGCATATAATAGAACATCTAGAACAGTCTGGCAAGTTCAGAAAATTGCATCACTTTACTGTAATATAGCTTTTAAATCAAGAAAAGACAACATTTCAAGCTGTTAACAGATCAACATAACGATATTCAGACTCTTAAACCATATCTAGTCTCACATCATGATATAAAATCGATTTATTGCCCTCCTCTGGTTTTTGGCAACAAAAGTATTTGGTTAAGATTAGGAAAAGGTCATGGTTTAGGATAAAATAAGTATATTGCAATAAGGCATGTGACGTAAGTCACGTAACACACATAACGTTATATAACTTAAAAACTTTAGATAACATTAACATTTGATTTCACATGGGATATGTGCCCCGGCCTCATGGGTAAAAGTCCTGTATTTGTTTGACCCATCAATCCCCCCGCCTTCTCCACACTATACTGTGACACATTTTTATATGGGAAGGATTAGTGCATTACTTGTATGCAAAATTGGACTTTGGCATATGAACTGTGTGCAATTCCAAAGTCTAAAGTTGTGGCAGTTGCTCAGAGGTAGAGTGGGTCGTCCACTAATCTGAAGCTTGACGGTTTAATCCCCGACTCCTCCAGTACGTATGTAAAAGTATCTTTGGGCAAGATACTGAACCCCAGGTTGTTCCTGATGACTGTGCAATCAGTGTGTGAGTGTCTGGGCGAATGGATTAAAAAATTCCTTCTCATGGCCCCTGTCATCAGTGTATGAATGTGTGCATGAATGGGATGAATGCTGGCAGGTAGTATACAGTGCTTTTAGTGATTGGAGGATTAATGAAGTGCTACATAAATGCATCCCCTTTATTTGTATGATTGAAGAGAATGGGCTGATTTCACTGAGGAATGAGAGTTGTATTTCTTTCTATTAGTAAGTCTTTTCTATAACAATAAACATGTTGTATTTCGGTAGTACCTGAATCTCCACTGATCAGTATTTTTAATGTTAAAGCTGCAGAAATCAGTGTTTACACAAACAATGGCTCAAATTTGAAGCTGTTAATCACAGTCTACAACTGCCAAATCGTATTTGAACTGCTGTGAAATGTGCCACTTTGCACTGTGCAATATGAACATTGCACATTAAACTAGAAAACAGATAACAACTTACTAAATGCTTCACATTTTCAGACTGAAGATCACAGTGTCTGCGGGTAAATGACATTGTTAAGCTGACATTAGCTGACAGCTTGCCACACAGTGTGGCTAATGTTAGCAGTGCTTGCTTTGGGAAACAGTGATCAACATTTTTCACCATTTTCTTACATTTTATAGACCAAAAAACTAAACTATTAATCAAGAAAATAATCACTAGATTAATTGATCATGACACTTTCAGTCCTAAACATAAGTTTAAACTACTAAAAAACATGACAAAGGGTAAACTGGGCTAAATTGGCCATACAGATATTTTTCATGATTTCTGCAGTCTATGCAACTCTCTTTCTATTTCTGAGCCAATTTTAAAAACCCAGTCACAACCATTACAGCTGCTAACAGCTATGGGCTCCTACAGCTCAGTGACACATTATTGTCATGTGAGAGAAATAAAGTGCAGCCAGCATCTGCTAAGTGTAATTTATTGCCATGTTACCAAAAGGGTAATGTATTTGAACCTTTTGTGCTTCTGCTGTAATAGCAGGGGATTGTGGTCCTGTTTGTTTAAGACAGTGGCATGTAGAAGCCAGCATGTAATTCTGCCACCACCCTTGGAAAGACAGGCAATCCTAAATGTGATTTGGTACCTTTCCAGCACAATTCTGATGCCGGCATACCCCTGCTGAGCCTAACAATGTACAAAACACAATGGAAAAACACCACACTCTGCTAGTGTGTGTGCAGGCATGTGGAAAAAGCATATCTAATCTTTACTGCTGCTGTCAGCTGTGACCATTATAAGGGAGGTAAATTACACAGAAACCCAGAGTGTGTAAAAGAGCCCATTAGTTCTTATTAAGTGTTTTCTTTGCATTTACCTCAGTCTGACCAGCTGACAGCTCCCCGTGGCTATAGCTTGCATGTTTTCTCCCACTTTGTTTGTTTTTCCTGGATAAAGGAGAGCAGTCATGGTTCATTAGAGGAATATCGAGAAAACACCCTTGGCAGGTTCCTTTCTTACTATTTTTCATAGTCCAATCAAACTGCTACCATTGGAGCTGAGAGCAACTGGAAGAAGAACACAATAGAAAGTTAAGTTTTAGAGGAACACTTTTAATGTAGTGTAAACACATTGGACCAGGTTCCTCAAAAATATGTTTGTGACCACTTGTCCATTTTAAATTTGTACACATATAGTATTAGAACTTCATGCAGCCTAGAAATTTAAAGATGAAATTAAGTCTGATACAAATCAAATGAAAATAATATACTTTATATTCAAATACAACAATAATCTTCAAACCTACAGCCACAATCCAGTGTATACTCAACCTGCTTTCAATGTGAGGTACATAGTCACTGACAATTTTTTGTCCTTATTTTGAGTGATATAGTGTAAATGAATAGGTTCATTTGAGATGAGCCAGGCTGGTGCAGAATTGATCAACAGCAATCTCCACACAATGCACGTTGGTTAGATTTGTATCTGACTTGATCCTGACTTGCCCTGACATCATGCACAAGTGGGCAAAGATAACCTAAGGAAATCAAGCCAGATGCAGTTGTTCTCCACCGACTACAAGCGTCTGGCTGTCACCTGATCAATGACATGACTGCTTTTGATGGGCTCATTAGTTTTGACAACAAACATCACATGTTGCAGAAATTCCAAAGTTCATGTGTAATTGTAATATTTAACGATAGATATATTAATCTTATGTTGTGCAATGAAGGTTATAATGTCCTTTACAGTGAAGACAAAAACAAACAAAGGCTCATGGGACAGTAGGAGTTCTTTTCTGCTTCTGCTTCATCAGTGATCAGGAACACATTCTATATTTCCTCAGCTATAACTATCTGAATGT